>JAJJMC010001317.1:329073-341900 GCA_023531435.1 Papaver californicum
TTGATTCATACACAAATAGGGGACAATATGGCAACTAATAAAGGGTAGTTTAGTAATCTGCATATTATCATCTCATCCCGATCAACGAGAAATTGGTCAAAACCCATGAGAAATTGATTGAGTTAACATTGTTGGATGGAAACATGGATGGAGACCTATATTCACAAAGTGCAAAAAAACGGGCCTAGATTTGTCTATGGGGTTGAAAAGAAGGCATATGTCTATAAATAATCCTTAGATTAAGTTATGAATTATAGCTAATTTAGTCAAAGAATTAGATCGACTTTTAGAGAAGGAGAATGTGTTAGGCCAGGAAAATAAAAAAATAAAAAAAAAGAGTTGAGCGAAAAAAAAGAGAAGGAAAACAGGGTTATGTGGTTGTAGTAACTAAAATAAACGATTTTCAAAACATGGTAAAACTTTAAAAACTTTATGATTTTCGGATTTTTTATAACCCAGGGTTGGAGGGCCGAACCATTTTATCATGTCTATTATTCTTAATCGTCCATAAAATAAAGAACACTCGTTGCATCTGAGAACAATATCGGTTAAAATTTACCCAGTATAATAGAAAAATAATTGTTGTAGTGACAAAACATTTGTTCCATACTTGATCTAAGAATGAGAATTAGTACGACTGCACACATTATCTCAAACTGAGCATGGGTAGCTTTGAAAAAAATGGCAACATTTTAATCGACAAGAAAATAATAATTATTTATCGAGTTTTGCAAATTTTATGCACATAAAATTTATACCGTCTTCGATTTTAATCGGCAAGCTAATGCTTTCCTTTATTGTCGATTGACGTACTTGAGTAGTTAAAAGAAAAGGGGTTACATTATAATCGACAAGCAACTATATAATTTCCTAATAATTGATGCCTCTTTTATATTGAACATTGGGTTTATACATTAAAAAAAATCGACTGGGTTGAATGAAGAACATCAAGAACAACTGATAGGTATCTGGTAAAAACCCAACAATTTTCTTGATGTTCTTTTTAAACGAAGAGCATGAAGAACAATCGGCAAAAAATTCACATCCACGACTGTCGATTATTCAATATATATAAAAACACAAATTTGTTTTAAAAATTTTGATGAATAAAATCGTTCAAAAACCTAATTAAAAGGAATGAGTTGATGGAGTTACACAGTTGGCAGCAGTCGCATTATAGTTTCACAGGTTATAATAAAATGGGAAAATTTATTAGTATTAGGGTAAAGATAAATCATCAGGCATAGAAAAGACGTATCCTAGCTTACTCTTACAAACATCCCAAACTTTCCTTGCAAAGATACAATTGCATGAAAAAGTGCGCACTAGTTTCAGTTTCATTACATAAAACATATGCTTCTGGCACATCGATACCTCTCTTTCTCAGAAGATCTCTAGTAGGAAATCTTCCATAACCAATTATCAAGAAGAGGAAAAAGTCTGCTTTCGAGAAAATTTTTGTTTTCAGATGAAAGTAAAAATAGTACCTAGAGAGTTAGCTCCACCTTCTTTATTTAAAGAGTCATAAACAGACTTAACAGAAAATTTATATTTATCATTCAAATTCCATTATATCTCATCCTCCATATCAGCGTTGAATCTAAAAGAAGCAAAGTATAAATTCAGAATAACCAGCTCAGTTTGAACAGCAATATTCAACATTCTAGGGACATTAAAATTCCAAGAACACTATATCCATCAACAAATTAATTCTTTGATCTTGGAATAGCAAAAAGGTTAGGATAATAATCTTTAATAAGATAATCACAGATCCGCATGTCCTAAAATCTAACGTTTTTACTCATATTTACTTAAAACTGACTCCCTCCATCCCTACTAAAGAGAAATTAACAAACTAAAATAAGTTTTTAGATTAAAAAAACTATTAAATTCCGACCAAACCTTGACTGATTGGTAAAGTTAAATCGATCCGCTTAACTTAAAGATAGGGTAGACAAATACTCAAATTTAAACCTTTGTACATCCATTTTACTGGCTTCACTATAGGGTGGTATTGGATAAATTTACACATTTAGCCGCACCACTGTCCTTGCTCATATTAAAGAAAAATAGATATAACAAGTTTAAATGCTAGCAATCCAACCTTTTATAAAACATTTCAGCCTCTCATAAATAAATACCCATAATCTGATGTACCCTAAAATATCATTATCCGAAATACTTGTGTCTTGAGCTACATACTCAAACTTAAACAATAGCATTTTGACCTTGACTCCACACCTAAAATCCTGTACTCCTTTGTAGTACAATCAATATTCCCTTAGCATACCACTTATGTGATCCTTATTTTTTTGGCACTAAAAGTTAGTTCTAATCACCAATGATAAGGCAACAATTGATAAGAGGAGTTCTTCTCACCAATACGTCATCCTAGTGACATCACAGATGCTTATGTGGCACTAAATAATTGCCCACGTGTCAACATTGAACCTTCCTAGCAACCCAACCCAATGGGTGTATTCTTTGATTGGTTTGCAAGAAACCACCATCTCAAAAGGTGAAGGTACAATATCAATATGAAATGAACACTTGAAGGAAACTACACAAGCACCTTACTGCAACAATTATAAAAACCAATAGAGGTCTTGCTTCTCTACTTCTCCTTCTCCTTCAAATATTACTCGTTGGCTATCTTCATCAAATAGTCTTGCTACTCAACACCACAACTATGTCTATTGATCAATTTAGTTTCCTACAAAGAGATAACTTCATTGTTAGTCATGAAGAAAATCATAGTAAAGTTCATGATTCTAACCCTAATTACACTACTTATCTTATGAATAACAATTTAGATTTATCAGATTTTGAAGTTTCCGAGTATTTGTTACTCGAACATGGGTCGCAAGATGAGTCTACGTCGTCGACCCTAACCGGATGCAATTCGTTGCCTAATCCCATTTTGCCAAGTTTGGTTGATGATCCGGTTGTAAGCAGTGGTGGTGGTTCACCTACAAGCAGTAACATGCAAGTACTAATTATTATACAAGATTAATTAGTTTAAAGAACAAAGTTTATAAGTTTATACTAATCGATGCTTTTTTTGCTGCTTAACTATTTAGAAAATGCAAAGGCGCGGCAAAGAAAAACAAGGCCGATGGACGGCATAGGATCGCTATCCGAACGAAATCAGAGGTGGAAATCTTGGATGATGGATTCAAATGGAGGAAGTACGGGAAAAAGGCAGTGAAGGATAGTCCTAACCCAAGGTAATTGTCTAGCCATTAACTCAATTAACACATAATTAAAACTACAATTATTTATAAACTTGATTAGCATATGTGATTAATTTATCCAAACTAATGATCTAGCTAGTGGCTCTTGGATACCAGTAATGGCTGCTTTGATAGTAAGTTATAAAGTAAGATTATCTTTGTTGATGATAATTTTCTGTCTCCTATTAATATTGGTTTTTGGTCCTTAGACTAGAGTAGCTATCAAATTATTAATGCACAAACATTCTTAACTTTACCTAAATTCAATAGATGATTTTGATTTTTTATTGTGTCCCCGTACAAATATGGCCAAACAAATTCCCCAGTGTCTTTGCATTTTAACACTTTTTTTTTCTAAGTGCCCAAATAAAAAATAATTAAAAGTTATTTTTTTTTTTAACAAAAAATTACATTTTAGTGTATATGTATATATAAGTCGTAGATTTCAACCGTTAATTATCAACAATAGAATGAAAAAAACAGAAACAATATAAATATGATGTCAATATTAGCAATAGCATATTGTCAATAGATCGTATCCCTCCTTTAGAATTAATATTTTGTAAGAAATTAGTCTTTAACTAAATAAGCTCTAATAAAATCTGTGGATGTTAAATCTTGTTTTGATTGCATTCATGCAGGAATTACTACCGTTGTTCAAGTGTAGGATGCAACGTGAAAAAAAGAGTAGAAAGAGATGGAGAGGATTCGAGTTATGTTATAACAACTTATGAAGGTGTTCACAACCATGAAAGTCCTTGTGTTGTTTACTACAACGAAATTCAGCTTATGGTTCCTAATGGTTGGACTCTTCATCAGCAATCATCTAATGCTTCCTCTTCATCACCTTTTCCATAGTTAAACCCTACTGGCTTTTCTTTCACAATCTCTATCTCGATCATTAACGTTACGTTCATGGGGGAGAGATATTGCAACATACCTATTTCGACACTGGCACCATGACACTGAATTTGGTCAAGGGCCGATTCGCAATATCAAATTCTCGTGTTGGGGGTCAATTTCATGAAGCATGACACAATGAGGAGACTAATGAAGTCGCAAGTCCTACTAAAAAGTGTGGCGCAGAATGCTTTGTAACGATAGCCGCCGCCCTCTTTAGCTTTATAAATAATTAAATTAAATTAAATTTATAATTCATGGAAACTACGTAGCTATTGTTGTGTACGCTAATAGTAGTAGTTTGGAGGCTGACTAATAAAGGTTTTTTTTTGTTTTTTTTTTAAAAATTATTTGTTTGGCTTAGCTACTATGTATATGTATATTCTTCCAGAATCCAGACTTCAATACTGGATCGTTCTGTGAAGTTCAAATATTACTCATAGTTTGCTAACTGCTGTCACATACTTGAGTGCACAACAACACCAATGACATATATTTTTAAATCTTCAAACTTTACATACGTTTATGCGCATCTTTATAGTAACAAAACTAATGGTTTATTGTGTACTTGAGTGCAGTATTGGTTTATTTTAGGGCTGTCAATGGGTATCCGTTTAACTGGACTCGTCCCGGACCCGGATGAATCGGGTCCGGGTCTGGGTCCCAAAACTAGATCCGATAGTGAATTTGGACCCTAACGGGTAGGATCTGTTAAGCCCCGATAATAAACGGTTTCAACCGGGTCTACCCATCGGGTACCCGTGGTTAATCGGGTAATGAGGGTAACTTTGTAAAATCAGATAAATTTAGGTCATATATAATGAAAAATCAGATTTCATTCTCATTTCATTCTCGCCGTTTCTGTCTGAAGAAGATTTTCAATCCAAGTATAAACTAGGGTTTTGTTTTCTCTGAACTCAATCGATGCGTCAGTGACTTCATGTGGGTGACTTTGTTTTAGATTAATGTGAATACGTAGTGGTTTTTCTTTGTATAGATATTAACTCTTTGCAGTTCCTTGTTTTTCTTGCCGCAGGTATCTTTGTCCCCAGGGAGGCTGCAGGGAGATCAATGGTTATCCTGGTGATTGCTCGTAAGTTTCGATACACTAAATTGAGGTGTTTTAGGTTCATTTTCTTTTTATGTCTTCGATAGTTGGTAATGTGCTTGTTAAATCTCACGTTATTGGTCATAAAACACAGATTATTCGAGTGAGAATGTGTACGTTATTGGTCTTACAGTTTTGAAGCAGAAGAAGTTTATTGTACTGCCGTTCTAGTATGGGATTCTGAGTGTGTTTATGTGGTGAGCAGGTAAAAATGGCACCCACACCACCCAAGAGTGGGCTCTTTGGTTGGTTTGAACAAAGGACATATTATCACTACAAAGGAACTCGCTCCTCGCCCTTCTGCTAGAAAAGGGGTATGAGACTATGAATCCAGATGTGTTTGACATTATGTATTATTATGTGATTTGGTTGCTAGAGTATGTATGTGATGTATATTGAATAGGTTCTATTTGGTTATTTGAATGGTGTATTGCAGAAGACCAGCAAGAGAGTTCTTTTTGTTAGGAGTTTGATTAGGGAAGTTGCTGGATTTACTCCTTATGAGAAGAGAATTACTGAGCTTCTTAAAGTTGGAAAGGACAAGCGTGCTCTTAAGGTGGCTAAGAGAAACTTGGGTACCCACAAGAAATCCAAGAAGAAGAGAGAGGAGATGTCCAATGTTCTTCGCAAGATGAGGTAATTTCTTACTTCACTATAGTTTCAATGACTGAAGTGTTGAAAAGCATGAACTATAGCTTAGCCAATACTGTCCTTGAAATTTTGCTGGTTGATTATGCTGTTCGCAGACACTTACTGTTGATAAATTGATCTTCACGAGCTTGAAATTTATTTTGAAAGGTTCTAGATGCCTAATTGCCTGTTTAGTTTATCAAACGAGAGAAGTGCCATTGTTTTACTCATAAGATTGGGCAATAAGAGGCCTTGCATTTTTGTTGTATGGATGGAAGTTGTTGATGTATAATCTTTAATGCATAGGTTCAGGTGTGCTCTACTGTAGAATATCCTCACTTAACTAGTGTTTAGGTATGAAGGTCTGTGCATAGTCATCTTATAATAGCTTACCTCCAGTTTTAAGATGTCACGCATAACAAATTGGTGTTCTATTTACATAGGTTGAAGAAGCAGGAGTTAGCATCATTTGCTCTATCAGCTGGAGAAGTTTTTGAAGCTGTAGAAGAATCAGCTAAGAAAGAACTTAGCATTTCAGTTACTGATGCTAAAACTGAACAACCACCAAAGGCTCTTGATGAAAGAGCAAAGATTATAATTTCTATCCCGGACAATGTGTATTATGCATTCAATTTAAACACTTTCCCTATTTCTTATCCTGGTTCTTTACTTTTTGAATTTTATTATAATTATTTCTTAAGACCCGATAATTATCCGGAACCGATAATTACCCGCTGTTTTAATAGGGTCCGGTTCTGGGTCCATAGATTGAAGAACCGGACCCGGAACCGATTAAAATATCAGGGTCCGGGTCCGGGTCCTATAGTACCCGGAAGGACCCGGACCCATTGACAGCCCTAGTTTATTTTGTAATCATTCAAAAAATGAAAAAGGTGAAAGTGCCTATTTTTATGGGACGGAGGTAATATACCAAGAGTAAATGTGTCATTCGTAGCGCGATAACCATTGAGGTGTACGGTGTACCTATCTCAATGTTTTGATTCCATGAGCGTTGCAAAAGTTATGGATTACGTAAAGTAAACGTATATAGTTCAATTTCAAAGCACATGTCATTCACCGGGAATTTGGCAACATTTCCAATGATTGCAAAATAGATTTTAGGTTTAAATTCAGAAGAACCAATTTTGTAGGACCTAAAAAGAAAATTGGGTTCTGTTAATTTTCAGTGGTGATTTTGGATTGAAAGAAAAGAAAAGTGAAAAGGATGTTTTGGGGTCAAAATGAAAGGGAGAAGAATAATGAACCTACTAATGATGATCTTCATTGTGGTCAGATTCGAGTCCTTGTTGTTGGAGATTCAGGTATTCATTCATTTTATTTCTCAAACATCTGCTTCTTTTTCCCCACTTTCTTATTCATCATCTCTTTGGGGATGTGCATGATTCTCTCACAAAGTCTCAGTTTGAATACAAATAATTTTGGTCCCCTTACTTGCATTCTGAAATTGTCAATGATAGATTTGTTTTCTTCTCCTGTTGATTGTTGCTGTGGGTGGTTGTGAAAGTTTCTACTACTGGGAGTCAAAGCATAGATAGATATATTATTTGTAATTCTTGCAAGAATGTTGGTGTTTGACATTATAGCTTCAAAATGCTCAAATATGATGTCAAATTCTATGGGATATTCTTCTTCGCCTGTCTTTGTAGGATGAAGTGCATGACTATCAGTTTGTAATAAATGATTTGTTGTGTCGTTCGTGTTTTTTATAGCATATCAATGCTTTGTGATAGAATCAATT
This sequence comes from Papaver californicum, assembly GCA_023531435.1. NCBI lineage: Eukaryota > Viridiplantae > Streptophyta > Magnoliopsida > Ranunculales > Papaveraceae > Papaver > Papaver californicum. Next base: position 336,704 of record JAJJMC010001317.1, read on the forward strand.
GTTGAAATGAGACCTCAATGTCAGGTGTGGGGAAAACATCACTTGTGCGCCTAATGGTTAAAGGTTCTCGTATAAGACGCCCTTTGCCTACTGTTGGTTGTACAGTCAGTGTAAAGGTAGGTTAAATTTTTTTATTGACGAGTTCAGAACTCTGAGCTGCAAACCTTGGATTCCTCGGTAACATTGTCATGCTGCTTTTGTCCAGCACACATCGTATGGAGGTTCTGCTAGCTCTTTTAATAACATCAGAGGTGATACAGAGAGAGGCTTCTTTGTTGAACTTTGGGATGTGTCAGGACATGAACGTTACAAGGATTGCCGTTCTCTTTTTTATTCACAGATCAATGGTAGGGGAATTACCACTTTTGCTTATCATAATGAACAGAGAATTTTAATTTGTAATGCTTATGGAGTTTCCACTTTGTGGGTACACTAAAGAACTCCGGGGAAACAACTTTAATTTTCCAATGCGTGCTTTTCTCTTGAAACAAGTTTGCTCACATATCTTTACTGATCTGTTTCAAATGCAGGCGTTATCTTTGTGCATGATCTCGCTCAGAGAAGTACAAAAACAAACTTACAAAAGTGGGCATCAGATGTTGCTGCAACAGGAACATTTTCAGCTCCTCTTAGTTCAGGTGGACCCTTCGGACTTCTTGTTCCATACATTGTCATTGGTAACAAAGCAGACATTACAGCGAAGGTAGGTGAAGGACGTAGTAACAGAAATCTTATTGATGCTGCTCGCCATTGGGTTGAAAAGAAAGGGTTGATTCAACCTAGTGAGGAACTTCCATTGGTCGAGAGTTTTCTTGGTAGTGGAGGCCTTATTGCTGTAAGAAACTCAATCTCTAAACATTACTTGTGAAATAACTCTTTTCGATACGAAAAGTATGTAATTTTCTTTTCTTTTTTGAAGCTTCTTTTAAGCACTACAGGCTGCCAAAGAAGCAAGATATGACAAGGAAGCCGTGATAAAGTTTTCAACGTGGTACGTCTGATTGGGGCTATGTTCTTGTTTGATGGCTTTTAAATCTCTCTCTTTGGTCTTTCATGAACCAAACACGCTGGGAATCATTTTTGTTTTTCAGTTAATCAAAAGAAGATATTTTGCGGATAAGTTACATGCACCAAGTCGCTGGTCTACTACACCGTCTCAGAGACCTCCCCACCGTTTGGATGAAGATATAAGCAACGATGATCACTATAACAACACTCCAAGGTTTGGTTTCGTAATTGAAAATCTGTACTCAGTATATCGTGTCTGTGTTCTTGCTTCCTTCGGATTCTATTTGCTCTTTAATCTCGTTCAGAATGTTTTATGTGCAAATGCAGTTTGTATAGTGATCCGTATATTTCCAACATTGTTCCCCGAATTCCTTCACAAAGAAATCTCACACCTCCAATCACACTTTATCCTCAAGAATCACCAGTTTCTGTGTCTGAGATCAGCTCCAATCTCCCAAGATTTGCTCAACTGGATCTCTGGTGACCAATAACACCAGATTGAAGTTTTAAGTTGTCATTTTCCACCATGAATGGAAGGGCTCCAATGCAGTGTGGTTTGCTCCCAATGAAGTGTAAAATGATAATCAGTTAATGACTACTCTTCAAATTTCAATGATAAGACGAGGTAAATTTTGTAATGAACATTGTTTCTCAAATCTGTACACATAAAAAAGAGAAAAAAAGAGAGTACTTTTAGAATTTGAGTAATTGTGATTTGAATTGCACCATTCAGAAACTAAGTCCCAGGAACTGGACTGTGCCCACTCCCGAATTTTATTTCTAGTACCTACCTTTTTTTTTGCAGTGGAAAACAATGCGGCCTCTACATGTTATGAACATGAAAAACCAAAGAGAACCAACCGAAGATCAGGAATAGCAGGTTTATACTTAGATCCAGATTATGCCTCTTTTAGTCCCAGACTCAGACTATAACGTAGTTTTGTAAAGCTTTTTGCACATAATCCTTGTTTCAATTCAAGCTATAAACATTCAAATACTAATGATTATTTAGTCACCCCTCTGCATTTGCAGAGTAGGGGATCATTAATATCACATCAGATCAGACATACAAGCTACCAAATAAACTGAGCCTCGAAAGTTTTTTCAATTTGCAGATCCAACTCTTTCAGCTGTCAGCTTACCAAAACAAGTACAGTACTTCACAAGAAGGAAAAAAAATAAAAGCGAAATATGGACTAAAACATTATCCTATCACAAAACAATGTACTGCTATTCCATTAATCTGTGTAAGGTCATTCAATATGTTTTGAGTTTTTGGTTCCAATAAACATGAATACAAGTCATTTGAATGAACATTCAACTTTCTAAACTGATGTCATTGAGATACAAAATTCCAGAAGGAAAGTGTTGATATAATATCACAACTCAACTGCAGGTTTACAGAATTTACTTTCCGAAACCAAATTTTACCAGGAAATCCCTTGTTCTCTTTCTCATCCGAGTGAAAACTATAACAGCACAAGCAATTGCCCATGGAGGGAAATTGCCACCATAAGCGTTCAATTTCTGGATCCATGCAGGTTTTTCTTTCAGGACGAATGATATCAGAAGGATAGACATTGCTAGACCAAACAATATCTTTGATATGGGCTTAATCAGGGAGTCCTGCAACCATAGATAAAGGATGATAAATGAGAAAGTAAATAGTATAGTAGCCAAAAATATGAATGGAGCTGCAAGATTAAAAAAACCCTAACAAGATGGAATAAAATGTAATGCTAGTTGCACTTTTACATAAGCGAATGCGCATTAGGTAATACTTAATAGGAGTATTTGAAACAGTGTTTATGAGTAACCACTTAGTCTTCTTAATAGTTCTATTCAAGCATACTCTAATGCTTGATGAGGAAACGGAGTTATGCTTAATGGATCCTTACCCATCAAAAGCCTAACATTTAAAAATCTCACAAACAGTTATGTCAGTCTAATATATTGAAAGGTCTCCGGTTAAACGAACAGCATAGCAAATATATCCTCCATCAATATCCATGAGAAGCGAAATGTTTTATTTCAAAGTAACTTCATAAATTTCAACAATAATAGCATAATCCAAGATCCATACACAAAAAATCAATAAAAAGCTGTGGATGAGAGAAAGACATCTCCTATAGATAGGCGCCAACTTAAAGACTGAAAAGTATAAGAGCATTGCTGGGTTAACAGAATTAGCTCCATTAACTTTTTCTCTATTAAGCAAGTATAATGCTCCTCATTAAGAAAGGGTACTAGAGAGGCTTATGCAATTTGCACCTTTAACCTCAAATTCAGCTAAACTTTATGGCCGAATACACTAACTATTCAAGTATGACCTAACCTAGAGCCAGATTCAGATACTCAATTCAAATACTTGACAAGCAGACCACATAACATTGGAACGATTAGTTAGCTAAAGAGCTAAAACCTGCACACAGTTTCATTTTTTTTTGCCAAGTTTCACTGGTTAACATTGTCATGCCTAACTAATTGTAATCCATTTCTATAAAGTTCTCTTACATCAGCATCCTAAGTTTCATATGATTATCTCTACATTGTTATTAGCCCCTTTCCGTCATCGAAATAGGGTTTCAGAATCATGACTGTAATCATCACCAAACAAACAAATTCTAATATAGTTCAAACAGTAATTGAATTCAAAACCCAAACTTAAAACAATTCAAATTCAATAAATTACACACAAAAAAAACATACCTTTGGTTCACCATCAATGAAAACTACAGATCCATCTCTATAAGGAAGCAAAGATCTACCATTCTTAGCATTAAATCGAATAGGAACACCTCTTCCTTTATCAGTATTAAAAGCAAAGATAGATTTAAAACCATATTTATCAAGAATATCAACAACTTCTAATCGATCTTGATCCCATCCTCCTAAATTAGTTTTGAATTTGTCAATTGGACCTCTTCCTTTTCTATATACATTGATTTCAACTTCAGGTACTTTTGTTTTCACTGTCTTAGGGTTGGGGTTTTGAAGAAGAGGTTGCGTTTCTTCTACTTCATCTTCTTCATTGATTTTCTCTTCGATTTCTTCTGTTACGATTTCTTTCTCCATTCTCGATTCAATCTCAAAAAGAAAAACAAAAAATTTCCTGTTCGTTGTTTACAGTTAAAACTAAAAAAGACAGCAATTTGATCCCAAGTTACTTTATTCGCTATTTTACCCTTAGTAAGCCGGCAAGTGGATTTGCACAGGCTGTATAAACTTCTGTCTGCGAGACAGCTTTTCACAGGAGAGATACATAAGGGCGTCCACAATCACACGATTATACCCATGGATCAAAGATCAAAAATTTAATCTTTGATCCGGGGTAAAAACAGTAGGGAATGATCAAACAAGGCAGTAAACTGGCGTTTGGGGGTTAGCGAATTACTGTATTATCGTTTGGAAAAACGGACGGGCCATGAACACAACGCCTGGTACATGTGAGATTTTGATCTCGCGTCCGCAAACCTAACCTACATACTCGATCCTAGAATGTCCTCCATTATCCCAACGGCATTTCAATATTTCGTTTGTTCAGGCGGTGTGCCTAATTCACGTCTAGGAAATGTGCGGAATAACCATGTGAAACAATAACCGGGCGAGGGAGTAAAATGATGCATGGTGGCCGTGCGAGCCACATGTGTGGTTGAAGCGACGGGCGTGATGCTCGGGTTGTGATAGACACATTTTAGTGTCTAAATTACCTTAGTTTCTATTAAGTTAGTATTCGATTTTGCAAATATTACGTGTTTTTATGCTTTTGTAGGTACAGTAGAAGAATAAAGATTTGTGGAGAAATTGGCTCAATAAGTGATAAAGGCACCCCAAGGACAAGTGTTATTTGGCACCCTAGAAGTGGATAAGGGGTACCCTCGAGTCAACTCGGTCAAATCGGGACAAATCGGGTCAAACCCGAGTCAAATCGGTCAACCCGAGTTGACCGAGTCAACTCAGCACGGGATCGATCGGAAATCGTCTGTATCAACTGCACAATTTGAATTCACGTGAGAAACAAGTTTCTTTTGCTTCCAGATTGTTCCAAACATTGATAGTTATCTCACGCAAGTCATAAACATCAAAAGATCCCGTGAAATCAGCTCGGAAATCATGTATTTGGCCGGAATTTTGTTTTGATTCGGTTTGAGATTTGTGGGTTGTTTTAGAGAGTTCTATTAGGTTTAGA
>JAJJMC010001317.1:341910-406948 GCA_023531435.1 Papaver californicum
TTGTTAGAATTACCTGATTCCTGATTCCTGGTCCTTTTAAAATTATTCAAAAATCATCTTTAGGTTATTTAGTCTTTTTCATACTCCTGGAATTTTCTAGAGTTAATTAAAATCATTATTTTCTAAAATCATTACCTTTACAAGTTCGAGAATCGAACCTTTATTTACCACTTCTAAAATTACATCAGGTTGCGTCTAGAATATGAAGACGGTTTCCCAACTTGCCGCTTGTGTGTTGGAGCAAAATATAACCCTAATTTCTATGTTCCTAATCTTCATCTTCTTCTCTCGCCTCCTGTTCCCTTATTCTCGCCTCCTACCACTCCCATCCAAAACATTCTTAACAACCCAATTTTGGCAACAACTTGCACCTCTTTGACGATAACCCAATATCCCGTTCCCATTTTAATAATTTGGTCAACCAAATTTAAAGAAAAATCAAGGTATATTTTCTACCCTAAATTTTTTTAAATTCAATTGTTTTAATTTCGTTAATTTCGTATATAATCTAGATGATTAGTTTGTTAAATTGGTTGTACATGTTGTTTAATTAGTTTATTATAAACCCATTATTGAAATATGAATTTGTCATATAATTATAAAATTGGGAATTTTTTTAGGGTTTATGTACATGTTATGAATTTTAGGTTTTAAAATTTGTTGCTATTTGTTAAATTGAACATACAATACGAAATTGTTGTAGTTAATTTTTAGTGGGTTTATGTTTAATTTTTGGTTGAATGTATTATGTTGTGTAGAAAAAAAATTAATTTTTATTTAATTTTTATTTAATTTTGATTTAATTTAAAAACAAATGTGTATGGAAATTTTTACAATTGTGTAATTTGATTTAGAATGGTTATAATGGGTGTGACTGTTGTATTTTGATAATGATGTGTGTATTTTTAGAATGTTTAATGTATAAATGTTTGTACAAATGTGTATGGAAATTTTACTTTCCCTACTTGTTTAGGTGTTGTTAAATTTTTAAGTGTTTATGCATGTCGTGATTTGTTCATTTTAATGACAATGTTCTATTATTTGTTACCACAGATGTCAAGTAATGTTGTTTCGAGATCGGTTGGCAGAAAGAAAACCAGCAAAAAAGCCAAAATCACAGAGGGATCTGAAGCACAGTCCATGATCCCCGAGTCGGTAGATGTTCCGGGCCTGGAGCATTACACCGTTGTCGAAGATATGGAGGAACATGTTTCTACAAATATTACATATTCCTCTGACGCCAACTTCAGGTTTGACCATCGTGGTTCTCTTAAATCAGTTCTACAGGTCTATAAGAGAATTACTCAGCAAATAGGGTCCAATATATAATAGAAACGGGAGGTTGGGGCAGATTGCTATCCCTACCTGTTGTAGATTCATCCCACGCTCTAATCGATTTTATAATCGAGCGGTTTTGGGATACTACCAACACATTTCATTTTTCTTTTGGGGAGCTTGGGTTCACTCCCCTCCATTGGGTTATGTTGACCGGGCTTAGTATTGGTGTCGGGAGATCAGTCCCTAATGAGCCACAAGCATATCTTTCCCGAACTGAAAGATAATGTGGTATGCAAAAGCGAAGGTGTTCCATATATAGGGTAAAAAGATAGCCGTTAAACTACAACGGTAACATTTCAACGGAAGTATTAACATTTGAACTGAAGTATAAACGGTCACCTGAACGGAGGGCTATTACCTCGCCCTTCCACCAACGATTACATGGCCGCTCGCCCATCTCCAGGCGAGGCAAAAAAATGACGCCCAACCGTAAACGCAGGGCTATTACCACGCCCGTGTTTGAATTCTTGGAGCGGTAACTCGGAACCTCGCTTATGAGGAGGACGAGATTCCAGAGTATCGTGTTGACGAGCAGACTTTAGGTCTCTCGTTTAAACTGGCGGAATGCTAACTCTACGCCCTTGTTTTTAAACGGGATTTTGTAGAATCGCTCAGAAACAGGCGACACCATAAAATAACGCGCGACTATAATTTATAGTCGTCGATCAGCGATTAGATTTAATCGGGAACAGTGATTTTCATCGATCAAATACTAAATATAATCGACGTCTGTGGCTCAGTTTCGACGACTATCGATTGTATTTGATCTTTGATCGTCGGTTTAGTCGACGATTGCAGATGCTCTAAGGAACTTGGAAAGCCATTTGCAAACTAGCTGAGGTGGCAATAGGATTCATCCGGATCCAACACTATACGGAACATCTACTAAGTTTTATGCCACCTTACTATTTGAAATAGATCATGAAAATGTAAGTTTAATGGTGAAATTTATATAGCGAGAAAAAAATAACGCCTGACGTCAAATGGATTGACGTTCTTCGAATTTGGTGTAAAACGCCAATAGGATTACCACTCATTGTTTTTGGATCTGTTTTGACAACTTTTACATCAACGGTTTAATTGTGATGTTCTTTTATCCATTTTAAACAATCTTTATATTACAAATTATATTAATCTTGTAACTGCAAGTCGTCACTATAAATATATAATATAGTATGAGGTTTATCCCTCGTTTAAAAAAAACGGTTTATATTGATTGGCAACCAAATAGTGTTTTGTGCAACCCCATTAGCATTCTCGTTGATAGATTGAGTAGTATTTCGATTTGCGTTAAGCGCCAATTGGATTGTCTTTATTGTTTGGGTTGCAAGCTATCTTCCAATTTTCTTAAAACTTTCCTTGGGAAAAGCGTGGATGATCTCAACTTGGAAGCCATTAGACTTGACATTCCACACTTTTCCAAGCTTGGAATAGCTTGGATTCCACCATAAGACTTGCTCTCAGAGAACATCATAGTGTAAAATGGTATATTTACCATTTAGGCCAGACGACATAAATACACCATAGACTTGCTCTTAGAGAACATCATAGACTTTCTGATCATTGAAATGGTGTCTTATACCCAACATGAACAAGTACTAACATTTAGTAACCCTCTTCTCTTCATCATATGGACAATGTCTTTCTCTATGAAACTTCTTCTTTTTATCAAACAAACTTTCTCTCAATGGGTTTTGACATGGAATAAAATTCTCGGAACAAAATTGGAAGAAATTTGAATCAATAGTAATAAATATTGTATTGATTCTGTGGTGAGGTTCAAAATCTAAACTTGGTGATGATGTTTTTGAATGAATTAAAAGATTGAGTTTTGGACAAATTGGATCATCAATATAAGAAGAATCATCTATTCGATTATATTTCTTATATGAACCTAATATGTAGAAGAAATAACAAAGAAATGTTAATACCAAAACTTTTACTAGGGTCTAGGGTTTTCCTTAATGGCTTTCCCATGGTTGACTTTGATGGCGATGATGAAGAAGAAAGGTTTAGATCCAAGGGATGGGTTTCGTGGGTTGCTTTTATGGAATTTTGGCGGGTAAAAATGGAGATGGCGAGATTCTTACAGAATCTGCCCTGAATAAGTGACTTATAGTGGATCGAGTTCCGAGGACACAGTTACCGATTCTCTGTTTCCTTAAAACCTGGTTAGATTTAGTAATCCTTAGGTTTCAGTTATTTAAGAAATTTTGTTATTATAATACTAGGATTTTGTTAATGTTTCAGTATTTGGTTAGGAAAAATATTTTTTTTGATTAGAATCAAGTTGTATGAATTCAAAAATCTACTTAACCTCGCACCACAAACTCCAAGTAGAATGATAAGCTACTTAACCTCGCATCACTTCATCACTATTTGATCTTTGAGTGCTAATTCTTATCACCATGAGGGTGACATCATAACTAGCCTCATCTTTTAGTCTCAGTCACAAAATTACAACTCTCTTAATAGAAATTCAGCATCATCAACAAGCGAAGCAACAACATCAGTTCAGGAAGAAGTTGAAGACGTCAAGGTTTATAAGCAACAAAGGCAAAGAACATTACATATTTAAAGTGACAAAGAAGAAAAAGAAAAGATATAAATTTTTGAAGATTTGTGTACCGGAAGTTGTGAAGAATCAAGTGTAAAAGTTCTTCTCCATTAGCAAGTAAAGTTTATTATTTTATATCATTAATTTTTGTTTTTATTTTTGTTTCATAGTTTGTATCAATCTTTAAAAAGAAATCCAAAAAATAAAATAAAATTATGTAATAATGTCATTAGTTTAAGCCATGGAGAGGAAGAAATTCAGAAAGAAAGTTTCAAAACAACAAGTGATCGAAGAAACAGAGGAAAGATAATATAAGTTTCAAGAAGTTTATCATCAAGGATTAAAGCCGAAGACTGAAGACAAAGTTGTTTCTATTTAACACTATTAGAGAGTTGTGAGACTAGAAGGCGAGAGTATGTTCCCATCCTCATTTATGGTCGATTTCTTAAGAAATCATTAGAAAAAAAAAATTGGTTTGATATCTTCAGAAAAATCGTTACCATCAATAGTGTGTAAGCATTCTCTCTTCAATCCTGCATACACATCGGTGTGACCCTTACAATCGTTTTTCTGAGTGAAAATTCATAAAATCCTATGATGAGGAAGATTCGAGGCGAAATGCTTACTCGGTTGCTTTGTTAGTCCGTTGTCCATTTTATTCATGAATTTATATGATTAACTAAACTTTGTAGGATGCTTATAGAACCGGTGCTTGTGAAGTCAAATGTTTTATGTGAAATTCAGATATCCATGCTAGATGGTGGTCTCTGTGTAGAGGATTTGCCTAATGATCCTTCTCGTCCTCTATCTTCATCTCCTAATCTGGGGCAAGGCATACTTACACCTAAATCTCTTGAGCGATTAAAAGAAGCAGATCATGGCATTGGTGGTCATGCTGGACTTTGGCATTTCATTTATCGAAGCATTTATCTGGATCAGTATGTGTCATCAGAGTTTTCATCTCCAATAAACAGTTCCAGACAACAAAAGAAGTGTTGTTTCCTTATGCTGCAAAGTTTATTTGATATTAGTAAATGTTTACAGCAACAATGGGTAAATAATTTCTTACTCTTGATACAAATTGTACAAAGCGTACCAGAGGGTTTATGCTTCCATGCATGGGGATAGCGGACCGCATAAAAAACAATTTAGAAGAAATAAAGATTATGGTATGTAATCTTTCCTTTTCCTCTTTGGGTGTTTTTTGCAATATCTATGGAGTGTGATGAACAGAAAACTTGCCTTGCCTTCTAATTTGTGTTTTGACAGTGTTATATGCATTCAAATGAAAATTTTGTTTTCTTGGAAGTTATATTATGCTAGATTACTCTGGATTTTGAACTTTATGCAGTATTTGATCCACTTGCAGACAAGGTATTGATGTACTTCTTGGTTTTTGTTTCGTTGATGAAATTAGTACAAACTAGTTTTGAGCATGTGACTTCATCCATGTAATATGCCATGTTTATATTTCAGTTGATTTTGTTTGCATACATTGGCTATAAAAACTTGCAATCGTGTATGTCAGTGGGTTAGAGATTTGGAAAATGAGATTTTCTTGCTGGGGGCAAGCCCCTTCTCATGGTGATTGTTTTCTCCTTCATACTTGTGTGCGCACATAATAAACTCTATTTATTTATAACATTTGGAATTTTCCATAAGTTGGTGTTGAATCTCGGAATCATACCAATTTATTGTATGGGTTTATGGTAAGTTCATCTATTACGTATGTTGATGTATGAATCGTTCTTGATCGATTGTGATGATATTGAGACTCCTTCCAAATGATAAATTGAGTCTTCTAGTTCATCTAGAATAGTATATGCAGGTGCAAAAACAATATATATTCAGGTGGAGAATCAATATATATTCACGTGCAAAAATTTGGCGGAATTCCAGCCGGCGGCTATTTTTTTTTAATCTGAATTTTTTTTTAATCTGAATTTTTTTTAAACGGGTATAAACGTAAGAATATAATCTGTTGCAAAAATTTCCTATAAGAAATAACGATATACTGGTTACCAAAAAATAAAGCGTCGAAAAATTTAAAGTGGGACCCCACTAACTGTTTTTCTATTAATAATAAAGGTTGCTTAAATTAGTATATACGTTGCTCATATTGGAAAAATAAAACGTTGCAAAACCCTTTGAGCAACGTTTATATATGTTGCTCTATTTAATTTGTGCAACGTATGATTTACGTTGCACGAAATTTGCAACACCATTTTAGCAACTTTTATTTGCGTTGCTTAAGTTCATAGCAACGTTTATAATCGTCACAAAAGGGCTATTTTGATGTAGTGGTAGTTTATTCCAGCAGTTCATTTTGTAGAATCAACTTGTAATGATGGTTCATTCTAGCATGTACTGGTAGTTCATGGAATATGGTAGTCAATTCTAGCAGTTCATTTTATAGAATGAACTCGTAATGATAGTTCATTTCATAAATTATCTTTATCTAAACGATAACATAAAAATTAAAGCTTCAAAAAATAGTGAAAGTGGTATTCTTTTTGTAGATCTCGTCGAGAGCATTCCGAATATATAAAGTCTGTTAAATTTCAACTTGCGGTTTGAGAGATTTAGTTTTTAAGATTTTTTATTTACTTTTAGAAGAAAGAGAAAAGGGTATTTCTGACACTGTTTTAAAAAATAATGACGTCATTTCGCATGGGTAATATTCACCGTAGGATCAAATAGTAATTTTTGGACCAAACTAATACTCCTTGCGTTCCCAATATAAAGGCGGAAAAGAGAATATCTCTTAGAATAATGATTTTTTTTATTTTTATAAATTTTTTATTTCTACCTTATTTGCCCCTATCAAATCCCAATACAATTAATTAGATTTATCTATAAAATATTGAAAATGTCAACCATATTAAGTGTTTCTGTCACATTAACTAAATTTGTTGATATCCATAGTGTTTAATAAGGTTATGTATGGAAGAAACCACCTTGAAATTGATTTTCCGCCTACCTACTCGGACTATTTTTTTTTAGTTCTATACTTTTATATTAGGGACATAGGGAGTAATATATTTTTAGAAAAGTATCCTAGAGTAATTGGACAAGTCAGTAGAACCAAATTAACACAATATATTTTATATTATGATTAATCATATAGTTTCTACTAAATTTTTTACTGTTTCAAATGTTTGCGGGATGGCATATCTGGGAAAACAAAAGAATAAATTGCTAGTGCATTACAAGTTAACTTATTCGGACAAGTTGTGAGGGAATAAATTCCAAGCTACGCGTGTCTAAAAACTGAGAAGTAACGAGTTACGATGGGACGAGAAACACTAAAACAAAACCTTTTGAGAAGTACTGAACTGACATCTGAAAATTTGATAAGATTTGAACCTGACATCATTGGTGCATGATCGACACGTGGGTTGCGGGAAATTAAGACACACTGCTCGAAACAAATAGCCTTGCTGCCTGACTGACACCCAGGTTGCGGGAAAGCCTGGCACAATAAAGATTAATGATAAGCATTGATGCATGAGAGACACGTATGACGTATCAACTTTATAAGTTGCGGAACAAAAAGAGATAAAGCATGACAAATCACTTTTAAGAGCCACGTGTCAGACATGCTATGATTCTAATAAGACTGCAACGTTCATCCAAATCCAAAAACAATAACTTAAATACAAGACCGCAGAGGAGTTGCAGGATAACAAGTGAGAAACTAAGGGAAACAAGCAATACGCATGCTAAGACTTGCAGGATGCATGATTAAATCTTGCGGAAAGTACAAACAAGTTTTGTGGGACTACATTTCGCTCCAAGGATGGATAAGAATAAACAGGTGGAAAGGTAAATTGGAGGGTCCGATCAAATTGACTATAAATACCAAGCTCATAAACAGGAAAAGGGACTAGAAATTCTGGAGAAAAATTGGACATAAAGTGTAGAATCAGAACAAAAGAGTTTAGGTATGAGACTTGTGAAAATTTAGTTCAGTTATTCTTTGATTAACATGATTATGATTTTATGGCATATCAATTTTCTTGTAACTTATGATGATGAATAATAAAAGTAATACAAATCTTTATTACCCGTGGATGTAGACAATTTGATTGTCGAACCACGTTAAATGCTTGTGTCAATTTATTACTTGTTTTAATTAATTATCATCTTCTAAATGTTAATATGAGTTGATTTTATGATAACGTATCAAACTTTTATATGGTTCAAATTTTATTGGTTGTGATCCAAAGATGCAAGATTTTTGGTAATCACAATTTGGCGCTAGAAACATGGAGGTAGTAAAGAATTTATTCTACCTGTAAAAATTTTCATTTTTAAAACCTTGAATCATGTTATGTTGGAAAATTCTTTTCTTTAAAACACGATGATTAAAAGTCATATTGAAAAAACTTTATATATAATTGTACTCCGAACTAACCAGTTGATGTATATATAGATTTGGTCATTCTGTTCATACACAATATTTCATTATTTCATACCTCTCAATATGTTAAATTACTAAAGATATTCTTTAAATCATTGATTTGAAAATTTAGTTCATAAATTTTCACCAAAAAAAATTATGTTACGTTTATCTAGTTCTTGATTTTTACGTTTAATTAAATTTTTGATTCTTACAAAAAACAATGAAATAAGTTGATGTGATAAAATATAGTGGTAAAAAGAGGTTCGATTATCAGACTTGTGAAGGTTTAATTATAGACTTAATTTTAATTAAAGAAAACAAAACAGAATAAAATCAATATGACTTAAAAATATGGGGAAGAACTAGGATTCAGGATTCCACTTTTAACCAATAAATCAAGTGATAGTAATTTTAATCATGCAATTAAAACATTTTATTTTGAAAGCATTGCAAAAATAGATTTTCAAAACAACAACTGTATAACACAAGCATGGAGCATCTAGGGACCTAATCCGAGGCATGCACCATCTAACAGAATCACAATTGCTTAATAAAAATCTTTTAAATCAATTTTCAATCAAGGCAATTAATCATAAATAAATTGTATAAATAAATTAATTAAATACATACCACTTAATTATTGGAGAAAAAACTTCCTCCGTCATCCCAGTGATGGTGATTAGCTCATTGTAGAGAAAACACACTCAAAATAATCTTTCATTGCTCAAAAAGTGTTTACAAAGGCTAAAAGGAACTAACACAGCTGATTTGATATGCTTATAAGCGTTACAGTGAAGTGGTTCAGCGTGTTACAGCAGCAGAAAAGCAACAGGAAACAAGCAACAGATATACGTGTGACTAAGAAGGAAACCGTTGAAGCAGCTGAAAAATAGCGACAGTTCCAGCGATAATGAACGACAGTTCGCTGGAGCTGTTTGTTCTTCACCTTCTTCTTCACGTGAGCAGCAGCAGAAAAAAGAGTTCAACTGTCTACTTTTTCCGGCGATTCTGTCTGTTGATTTTCTTGGTTTCTCTTGGTATTTATAGCCTTTTCTAACCCTAGGGATCTTCCTTAATTGATAAGGACTCAAAGAAGAGCCCAAATCCAACTTGAATACGTGTTTGATCTTGTTACAGCGTGAATTTTTCTTCTCCGGCTGCAACTCGGATTTGAAGCAATTTTTCCGGCTTTAATCTCTGTTTCTTCACGTGTTTAATCTTGTTTTCATCTCTACTTGCTTTTGGGTCAAATTAAAAGTCTAAAAATCCCAAGAATCACGTAAAACATGTTCACAGCAATCTTCTCTTCGTGAAGCAAAATTTCCCGCCATTTTCGGTTTCAAAATTCAAAGAAGGGGTGCCCCCAATCCAAAGTGTGGGTGCCTTAATCCATTTTCCCAGGTGCCTTTAACCCTTTTCGAGCCAATTTTTCCGCAAATGTTTATTTCTCAAAAATACCTACAAAGACATAAAAAGACATCATAAGTGTAAAATCGAGTACTATCGAAGCAGATATTCGGGCGCAATATAGACACAAAAATGTGCCTATCAAATACCCCCAAACTTACTATTTTGCTAGTCCTCGAGCAAACTAATAAAATAAAATCCTAACTCACTTTCGCAGGAATCGCGATTACATTTAGCATATGGAGTAAGCCGTTAAACCCCTAGGTGTCCCTAGTGGACGAGTTTTGTCTCGTGAGGGTTTACAAGAGGTATACCCACAAAACCTTTACTCTAGATTTTAGCAACTCGTGAACGATTAAGGATAGACACTAAACAAGCTACTTATTTCGTTTACTCAACTCATCGACTATGGGAATCATTACCCTATATTAGTCCAATTGGTGTACACGAGTGTTTACTCAAGCATACTAAAATTCATAAGACAACAGAGCTCTACTCAGATAATTGTTCAACCACAAGACTCAGAATCTATCCCAATTAATCACATGAAAAGATTTAGAAGATGGACATAGAAATATGAAGGCTGCACATGTTGACTTAGGTGAACGGTGTTTCCCATATCTGTCTGAAGGTCAGTGCCAGGATGAATCCTAATAGATTGAGATACATGGTCTTAAACTTAATACTAATATCGACTCAACTAGTATATACAAGGGTCCCAGCGATCGATTTATTGAAAATAAAACGATAAATATATTGACAACATGATTAGATCAAATTGAATCCAAGCGCATGGTTCTTATCAGCATCTTACATGATAATTCCCATGGATCCTGCGTTCCACGCTTGCTTAGGCGACGGAGACAGGGAGAACACACACATATTGCTATCAAAGTGTCAATACTGTTGTTGTTGTTGTTTTTTTTTTTTTTTTTTTTTTTTTTTTTTTTTTTTTTTTTTTTTTTTGAAACACACTCAAAATAAAGCAAGAATCGGGCTTGATCTCAAACACTCTATTTCATCCTAGCGGCAATAACAATTTGATACTGGGCCCCACCAAATCACTTAGAGAAATACAAAATTACAAAAGTAAAAACAGAAAGTGATATGGTCGAGATAGACTCCGAGATGTGGTGACAACTATCATGTTATTTTCTAACACCTGAACTCTGTCCTTTAGACCATTTAACTGGGCACACCAACTCCTATAGAAAAAAACTAAGTTTCTATCTACCTAGAATAGTTAGTGTCACCCTGAAGTGTTCACAAGCTTCTAAATTCTAGAGCTTTATTATTTCACTAAAAAGTTTCTCTCTTACCCCCAAACTTAAATTAAACAGTGTCCTCAATGTTTCTAAAGATGAATGATTAAAAATACGAACCAGGAGAAACTGTTACCAATTCACGAAAAGGACTTAGGGAAAGATATTACCGTGTTGTAAGAGCATGGGTTACCTCCCAAGAAGTGTTAAGTTTAAAGTCTTCAGCCAGACTAAGAAAGAATTAGTCACCTCATAAAATCATAGAGCAATAATCGGAACAACTGTGGGCATCTGAATCAAATAGTGTTATCCAGAATAGATGGAAACTGCAAAAAGCTAAGAAGATAAACGAACCGAGCACACTGTCATCCCTCTCTAGTTTTCTGTTTAAGATAACTACTTCTAGCTGTGGTTCAAGTTCTATAGAAGGGTCTTGATAAACTATTTCCATAGGCTTGATTACCTTGTAGGAAGAATCAACAAGATCAGGTTGTAGAGTCTGTAAAAACTTAACTAAGAACTTAGAAGCACATAATAATAACCTGAATAATTGTGAATCTTCAGAGTCAATCAGATATGACTCACACAATTGACTATAATGAAGGTGGTCATTCTTACACAAATGTGTCGATTCTAATTTCCTAAAGTAATTAGGCTCAGTCTCAAAACTTAATAACAGACACATTTAAAATTCTAACGTTCCCACATATGGACGAAAATACTTTGGTGGGAAAACAAAGTCAATCTGGGTAAACCAGATCGACCATAGGATGGGTTTCTAAAAACTGAACTTCTTTCTGGAAGTCAACATGCTCAGGGACTCTAGTTTGAAGATGATCTTGTAAAATGGTAGAGGTACATATGTCAAGTCCCAAGTTAGGGACCTTTCTAATAGTTAATGGTAAAGCACATGGAGAATGATAGTCACCCCCAAACTTAGAGTTTGCAGTGTCTCTAGATAGACTCATTACACTTTCCCTATTTTCTAGATCGTCCGGTTCCCGAAAATTGTCAATTTCTTCTTCTAAATGATGATTAGCTAGACATTCCTCTAATGTATCTTCTAACAAGGTGGTTGGTAATGACTCATGAACTACCGTTTCTATCATGTTTACCTCCTCAGTGCACGTGTCACCTAACTCAGAAGATTGTTTAATATGGAAAATATTAAGTTCAATAGTCATATTACCAAAAGACAAATTCATAATACCAGTTCGACAGTTAATGATCGCATTAGATGTAGCTAAAAACGGGCGACCTAATATCACAGGTATCTGACTTTCTGGGTCACGGACAGGTTGAGTGTCAAGGACAATAAAATCTACTGGGTAAATAAACTTATCGACCTCAATAAGAACATCCTCTATGATACCACGGGGGATTTTCACAGACCTATCAGCTAATAGTAATGTTATCTGAGTAGGTTTCAACTCTCCAAGTCCTAACTGAAGGTACACATGGTACGGAAGTAAGTTCACACTGGCTCCTAAGTCAAGTAAGGCTTTCTCAACACGGTAGTTACCTATTGTGCATGAAATAGTTGGGGACCTTGGGTCTTTGTACTTAGGAGTTGTAGTATTCTGAAGAATTGAACTCACATGACTAGCTAAAACGGATTTCTTTGGTACACTAAGATTTCGCTTTCGCGTACAAATATCCTTAAGAAACTTGGAATAAGCAGGAATCTGCCTAATTGCATCTAATAATGGAAGGTTGATCTTGACTTGCTTAAAAACCTCCAATATGTCATTAAAGTTGGATTCCTTCTTAGTGGGTGCTAACAACTGTGGGAATGGGGCTCTGGGCACAAAGTCTGGCTTATGAGGAGCTGCCTCAGGCTCTTCAGAGACTTATCAGTCTCCTTAGCTATTGGATCAGGGTGAACTACAGTGTGTTCACTATCAGGCCTAGTTACCTTGTTGTCTAACACCTTACCATTCCTAAGGGTGCTAATTGCATTCACGTGACTTGATGATTTCTCACTGGAAGATTTTTATTAACTCCTCTAGGATTGGTTTGTGGTTGACTAGGGAACCTACCTTTTTCTCTTTCTCTCAGAGATTCGGCAATCTGACTAACCTGGGTTTCTAAATTAGAAATAGCCTGACTATTAGCCTGAACAATCTTTTGATTTTCTCGTAAACTCTGGTTAACAAACTGCTGGAAATCTTTATTATCATGAGTTAATGAGGCAACAGACTCAGCTAAACTCATTATCGTCTTATCTATCGGAATCAGAAATTGTGTTGGTCCAGAAGGATTCTTAGCGTAACCAAAACCTGGGGGAACCTTAGAATTACTAGACTGACCTTGACTCTGGCCCTTGGACCAAGAAAGGTTAGGATGGTTTTTCAACCAGGGTTATAGGTTTCTGAATAAGGGTCGAACTTCTGATGATTATCAAACCTAGTGTTATTATAAAGAGCATGAGCCTGCTCTTCAAGAGTCTGTCCTTCCCAAAATGGTTTGGGCTCAATACTACTAGATTGACTCAGTTCTAAAGCTTCTAACCTTTTCAATATAGCCGCTATTTTGGCATCTGATTAAAAAGATCCTTCTACCCTATTAACATTCCCTCTACTTAGACGAATTGTTTTCTGGGGCTCCCTACTGTTTTCCCACTGTTGGATTTTTTCGGCGATTTCATTCAAAAATGTCATCGCGCCATTGACAGTTTTATTTTCAAACCCACCTGTGCATAAAGACTCAACCATGGTTGTTGTCGAATAAGCTAAACCCTCGTAAAGGATTTGAACAAGCCTTACTTTTTCTAAACCATGATGATGACATTGGGATAGTAAGTCATTGAACCTTTCTAAATACCTATACAAAGATTCTCCCTCTAATTGAGCAAATGTACAAATCTGTTGTCTAATGGATGATGTTTTGTGCCTATGGAAAAACTTCTGGAGAAAGACAGACGTAAGTTTTTCATAGGTTTTAATTGACTCAGAAGTCAAACTATATAGCCAAGATTTGGCTTTATCTCTTAGGGAAAAAGGAAACAATCTAAGTTTTAATGATTCATCATCTAGGTCCTTAATCCTGAGGGTACTACATATTTCCTCAAAATCCCTAACATGGAAATAGGGGTTTTCATTTTCTTTCCCTAAGAAGATTGGGAGCATCTGTATGGTCCCAGGTTTCAACTCATAGTTTGCTTCAGTATCAGCTAACTTGATATATGATGGACGAGAACTCCTAGTCGGGTTCAACAAAGATTTTAAAGTTGCCATTGTTGGCGTTATCAAAGAACTAGAAGTAACTTCTTCACACAAAGTCAATTTTTCAAAGTCAAATACAAGGCTCTCAAAAGAAGAGTCTTCGAGGTTCTCGTTTCCAAGGAGAGAACTACTAGGCTTGTCACTAATTAAGCGACCTAGAGCATCTCTTCTCCAAGTCCGCTTGAAGAGCGGTCTTGGCATACACTAAATAAAAACTAAAAATAAATAAATCCTAAACTCAAGGAAATTCTAACAATCACAAGCAAGGATGACTCAACCAAATCAAACCTATTGAATCTAGCAAACAAAAAGCATGAAGGCTCCACTTAGATTGTTTCTAGACCAGCTTCTATTCTTTCGAAAGCAACTAGTTACAATTTTAGCAAACCTCTTAGAGCGATCCGAATTAGATTAAGTCGAAGAGAAACAGGATAAGCTCTAAGGAGCTTTGATAACCCTGTCTCTTTGGCACTTTCCCTGGGTTACAAGGCGGCTCTAATAAACTTAAAATAATCTTCCTGAACTTCGAGTTAGGCTAATAAAGTAACCAGTATAGTCCTTTTGAACGATTTTCCTATAAGCTCGATACCCTATCGGTCTCTTTCTAGTCAAAATTTTAAGGTTTTAGGTTCGCGTTTGGTAATGTGTTCCTAAAGCGGGCAAGAAGGAAACGCTGATGAAATCCGAGTCCTTATCTTGTATGGCCAGTTCTTTTCCTTTACTAGAAAAGTAAGTCTGTTTTTAATTCCTCAACATATATGCATACGAAGGAATACAGTAAACGCACTTGCAGGGGATTCGTGGGTTGATCGAGTCTTACCTCCCATACCAGACGGGGGATGATTCAGTTGTAGTCGACTCGGGCCACCGACTCCTGTGTCAGTGTGCGAACCCAAGGGGCCGAGACAATATCGTAATTGTCGTCGTTCCCTGTAGCAGTTTATATTTAATAATACCCTTCCGTAGGGCTTAAAAATAAATAAAGTGTTCAAAGTCCCAAAAATAATGTCCAAAAAGTGTCCGAAAATAAAAGAAAAATTACAGAAATAATAAAAACCCTAATACAAATTTCTAAACGAATTAAAACTAATTAAAATAAACTAAAAATCTAATTAAGAAAAATAAAATCTTCGATCTTCTTTTTCGTTCTTTAAGCTTTTCCCTTTAACTCCAAGTTTTTAGCTTTAATTCCAAATCTTTGGCGTACTTTCTTTTCGATCCAAAATCCAACCTGTAGCAAAAAGAGAAATACCAAAAGAAACGTAAAATAGAACAAAGTAAAATAATAAAACTAAAAATAAAAACCTAAAAATAAATCTAAAACCCTAAACCTAAAACAAGTCCCCGGCAGCGGCGCCAAAAATTGATGTGATAAAATATAGTGGTAAAAAGAGGTTCGATTCTCAGACTTGTGAAGGTTTAATTATAGACTTAATTTTAATTAAAGAAAACAAAACAGAATAAAATCAAGATGACTTAAAAATATGGGGAAGAACTAGGATTCAAGATTCCACTTTTTAACCAATAAATCAAGTGATAGTAATTTTAATCATGCAATTAAAACATTTTATTTTGATTCTAAAGCATTGCAAAAATAAATTTTCAAAACAACAACTGTATAACACAAGCATGGAGCATCTAGGGACCTAATCCGAGGCATGCACCATCTAACAGAATCACAATTGCTTAATAAAAATCTTTTAAATCAATTTTCAATCAAGACAATTAATCATAAATAAATTGCATAAATAAATTAATTAAATACATACCACTTAATTATTGGAGAAAAAACTTCCTCCGTCATCCCAGTGATGGTGATTAGCTTATTGTAGAGAAAACACACTCAAAACAATCTTTCATTGCTCAAAAAGTGTTTACAAAGGCTAAAAGGAAGTAATACAGCTGATTTGATATGTTTATAAGCGTTACAGTGAAGTGGTTCAGCGTGTTACAGCAGCAGAAAAGCAACTGGAAACAAGCAACAGATATAAGTGTGACTAAGAAGGAAACCGTTGAAGCAGCTGAAAAATAGCGACAGTTCCAGCGATAATGAACGACAGTTCGCTGGAGCTGTTTGTTCTTCACCTTCTTCTTCACGTGAGCAGCAGCAGAAAAAAGAGTTCAACTGTCTACTTTTTCCGGCGATTCTGTCTGTTGATTTTCTTGGTTTCTCTTGGTATTTATAGCCTTTTCTAACCCTAGGGATCTTCCTTAATTGATAAGGACTCAAAGAAGAGTCCAAATCCAACTTGAATACGTGTTTGATCTTGTTACAGCGTGAATTTTCCTTCTCCGGTTACAACTCGGATTTGAAGCAATTTTTCCGGCTTTAATTAATCTTGTTTTCATCTCTACTTGCTTTTGGGTCAAATTAAAAGTCCAAAAATCCCAAGAATCACGTAAAACATGTTCACAACAATCTTTTTTCTTCGTGAAGCAAAATTTCCCGCCATTTTCGGTTTCAAAATTCAAAGAAGGGGTGCCCCCAATCCAAAGTGTGGGTGCCTTAATCCATTTTCCCAAGTGCCTTTAACACTTTTCGAGCCAATTTTTCCGCAAATGTTTATTTCTCAAAAATACCTACAAAAACATAAAAAGGCATAATAAGTGTAAAGTCGAGTACTATCGAAGCAGATATTCGGGCGCAATATAGACACAAAAATGTGCCTATCATAAGTTTTGAATTGAATTTTCGAACTTGATATTTACTTGTTTGCACTTGAACTTATAAAACCTGTGGTAAATTAGAAAGTTACCCAGTTTATGTGTGATATGTTAAATCTAAGTTGAATATTTTATGTCAATCAAATTGCATTATATATTTATTATGAATGTTAAAACCTTTTGAAACACATAACTTATTATCTGAACTCTTTTAGAATATTGGTAAATAAACTCCTACAACAACGTAAGACTGAGCTAAGAAAAAATCACAACATCTCAAAAGGGATTATAAATGGAAACAGTGACACATAGAACCATGCAGGATCAAGATGTCAATACAGGAAATTTGGGGAGTCAGGCAATAGAGGTTCCTCAAGAAAGGGAAATGATGGGAGAATCACAAGGGAAACAACCCATGAATGATCAAGTAAACAATTCTGAAAATCAGACAACTAGTCAATCATCTGAAGAAACATCTCAAAATAGTGTAGATCCCATTCATCAGTTAATGGAAGAAATGAATGAGATGCGCAAGGTACAACAGACTTGTGCAGAACAAATTGCACTTTTGACCCAAAAAAACCAAATGCTCAAAGAAAAATCCCAACATGATGCGAAACCATCTATAACTAGAATACATGGGCAAGAAGCAAGCTCCAGCAGACCCGCAAGAAGAAAAGCAAAAGTCAATAAAGATCAAAGAGTGATGATTGTGGAATCCGTAGGCCAGCGGTATGAACCAGATAGATTGGATTTTGATGGTTCAGAGTTGTAAAATAACAGATGGCAAAAATAATGTGAGGACATGGAGCAAATGCGAGAAGAAATTAAATTTTTAAAAAATAAAGAGGGTGGACGATTAGAAGAAGTGTTAAAAGAAGCTAGAAGAACGTCGTTGGAACCACACCTTGCATATGCGCCAATACCGCATAAATGTAGTATTCCCATCTTTGAATGCTATGATGGTTCAAAGGATCCAACGACTTATCTAAAATACTACAACCGCATCATGACCCGGTGGGAACAAGATGATGTTGTTATGTGTCGGTATTTTCCGTCAAGCTTGAAGGGGATAGCTTTAGCATGGTATGATAATTTTTCAGAGGGGTCAGTGCATTCCTACACACAATTGACCCGCAAGTTCCTAGAGACATACATGTATAACAAGCCAGCAGATGCTGGGATGGACAAACTATTTTCCCTTGCATCTTGGACAGAGGAGTCCATCCGAGATTATACAGATCGATGGCAGATGATCTGTCAAGCAGTAGGGGATGTAACCCCAGAAATTGCTATCAACTGCTACAAATGGGGGATAACCAACCGAGAAAGCCAACTATTTGTTGATATTCATGATAAAAATCCGAAAAACAAAGGGGATCTTAGAGATATTATTGAAAAATGTACAAGATTGCAGGATATCCAAAAGCATCATCCGAGAATAATATCTCAGCATCAGGGGAATGCCAACTGGGAAAATTTTGTAGAACCGACAACCAGTTCCGGAAAGAGGGTTGCGGGAGAAACTCCAGACATTGAATCAAAGCGAGGAAAGTCAGAGGATAAAAGAAAGTTTATCCGCCAATTTGAGGAGAAAATTTTCACTAAACTCAACACTTCTTACTCAGAAATTTTAAATGCAATAAAGAACAAACAAGATTTTCATTGGCCATAGACAAAAGAAAAGCAGCCTCCACACACACATAATTCGAAGGAGTATTGTGAATATTATTGCTATCGGGGCCATTCCATAAGACGATGCAGGAATCTAAAGATACAAGTACAAAAGTTGATCGATGCGGGGAGCTAAAAGAATTTATTTATTTACCTGATCCTCCACCAAGACTCAATAAGGGGAAAACTGTGAATATTCCGCAAAATGATCAAACTATTAACATGATTTCCTATTTTGAACCGTGTCAATCATCCATGAGTGCATCTATTGATAAGAAATTACATAAAAGGATTCGCAGTCACAAAGTCTTCAAGGTTGCGGGAAGAGTTACTGAAGCATGGGAAGAATGGATGGCATCCCCGCTAACTTTTTCTGCGGACGAGGTTGACCAGGAGATTGAAATACACAATGATCCGCTAGTGCTTACGCTGCCAGTATCCGGTTGGAATGTAAGGAAGATTCTTATGGATGAGGGAAGCTCTCTTAATGTATTGTTTTATGATACCTTTCAGAAGATGAATTAAAAGATGATCAACTTACACCTTCTTGCTACACGATCTATGGGTTTAATGGATTAGCTTCAAAACCAAAAGGGGAAATCTTACTTGATGTTGCAGCTGGACCGATAAGTATTCTGACTAAATTCAGTGTAGTGGAGTATCCATCTCCATACAACGCCATCATTGGTAGACATTTGGTCCATCAATTGAAAGGGGTAACTTCCACATATCACCAATACTTGCGATTCCCGACACTGCAAGGGGATATGGAGATAAAAGGAGATCAGAATGAAGCAAAATCTTGTATTCTTGCAAAAATCCGCATGAATGAAAAACGACAACAGCAGCAACAAAATAGGAAAAAAGAGCGAAAGATGAAGGCTAAAGAAGAAGCCCTTAGCCAATATATGATTGAGACTGCGGGAAGTAAGGAAATAAATGAAACAAATGAAGGTATTTCAATGAAGGAAAGCATGCCAAAAATTGACGAAGGTAGTCTTCCACCATAGCAGTTAAAGGGGGCTCCCACACTTTTAGGAGCTCCCAAATCCACTTTTACATCAATTGAAGATACGAAAAATGTCAACATAGGAACAGAGGAACTCACCAGAATGATTAAGATTGGGATGCTGATGGAAACAAAAAGGGAGCATAATTTAGTCACTCTACTTAGAAACTATGTGGACATTTTCGCATGGAAGATGGAGGACATGCCAGGCATCGATCCAAGTATTGTTCGATATAAGTTATACATACATCCAGGAACTACACCTTTTCGACAACGCATACGCAAGGTAGCACCTGAATATCATTTTTCAGTTGAAAAGGAGTTGAAAAAGCTCATGATTCAGGGTTTATTCGAGAGGTGCGATACCCAACTTGGATTTCAAACATGATGATTATACTAAAGAAAAATAGCGGAGTAAGAATTTGCATAGACTTCACCAACTTAAACAAGGCATGCCCAAAAGATAGTTATCCACTCCCCAGCAATTGATCAGTTGGTGGACGTTGTTGAAGGACATGAGGCTTTATCCTTCATTGATGGGCATTCAGGGTACAATCAAATTGCTCTAGATGAAGAATATCAAGAACACACTGCATTTTTCACTCCACATGGTTTGTACTGTTATACTAGAATGCCATTTGGGCTAAGAAATGCAGGAGAAACTTATCAGCGGTTGGTAGACGCAATTTTTAAACCATGGATAGGCCGCACTCTCGAAGTTTATGTAGATGACATGTTGATAAAAAGTAAACTTTCAAAGGATCATTTACAAGATTTGAAAGAGATATTTGAAGCCTTGCGGAAATTCAGAATAAAAGTTAATCCCGATAAATGCATTTTTGGGGTTACGTCAGGAAAGTTTTTGGGGTACTTGGTTACCAAAAGAGGGATTGAAGTTCATCCGGCAAAAAATTAGGCAATTGTTGATATGCCATCTCCAAGGAATGTTAAAGAACTACATAAATTAAATGGTTGTTTGGCCGCACTCGGCAGATTTATTGCTAGATCATCGGACAAATGCAAGCCCTTTTTTGACACTTTGAAAAAGAAAAATAATTTGTATGGAATGAGAATTGTGAGCAAGCCTTCCAAAATATTAAAGCTTATCTCGCCACGTTACCTCCACTACAAAAGCCAGAACCTGAAGAAGTGCTCGCCTTGTACATAGTCGCAACAGAAGATGTTGTAAGTGCAGTATTGGTACGAACAAATGACAAAGTAGAAAAACCAGTATATTACATCAGCAAAACTCTTAACCTTGCGGAAAGAAACTATACCAAAATTGAACAATTAATTTTAGCACTGGTTTTTGTTACCCAGAAATTACGCATGTATTTTCTGACACATTATGTGCGGGTACCAAGCAAAGCTCCGCTATAGTCTGTACTGAAGAATGTGGGAAAAGTAGGAAGAATAGCAAAATGGAATGCACAACTGGAACAATTCTACATATTATTTGAAATACAAACTGCACAAAAGTCGCAAGTCCTAGCAGATTTACCATTAGATGATGATTTTGAAATCCAAGGTTTACCCGGAATAGAAGATGATGATCCCCAAGATATTTTAAGTTCTGTAAATTCTCGCAGATGGGAAGTATTTGTTGATGGGCACGGAATAAAGAAGGTGCGGGAATTGGAATTGTGATTACAACTCCTATAGGAGACCGAATGGTACATGCATTTCGTCTTGAGTTTGGCGAACATACAAATAATATAGTGGAATATGAGGTTGTGGTTCATGCTCTTCGACTCATCATTGAATAGGAATTTGTGATGTGCGGCTCACAAGGGATTCACAATTAATAATTCGGCAGGTTGAATTGAAATATCAAGCGCTTGATGAAGACCTGATAGAATACAAGAATCTTGTAAAAAAATTGGCGCTCCAAGTCCCAAATATAACCTTTCGGCATTTATCCAGGGATAAGAATCGCCATGATGATGCACTAGCATTATTCTTCAATGATAAAGGATCAAAACACTTCAGTAGTCAAAATTGGGCGCATTTATAAGCCGTCAATTAAGTTGTGGGCAGTTGAAAACATGGAATAAGAAGTTGAAGAATATATAGAAGATGCAGCTGATAAAGATGACACAAACTTTCCATAAGAATCAGAAAATAAATTATCCGGAGAAGATTGGAGGGTTTCAATACATCAATACTTGCAGGATAGTATTTTGCCCGCAAACACTAAAGAGGCAAGAAAGGTGCAATCAAAATCTGTGAATTATCAGTTGCTGGATAAAATTCTATACGCAGATCTTTTTTGGGACCGTTACTTCGATGTTTATCACAAGAAGAAGGGCAGCGATTTTTCAAAGATATACATTATAGAGATGCGGGAAATCATAGAGGAAGACGATCACTTGCATTAAAAGCAAAAACGCAGGGATATTACTGGCCCTTTATGCATAAAGATGCGGAAAATATGGTAAAAAGATGTGAAGAATGTCAGCGTTATGCGAAAAGAATAAAAGCACTTGCAACAAAAATTAATTCTGTGCTCAGTCCCTGGCCATTTGCAAAATGGGGGATAAATATTGTTGGGCCATTAGTGCAAGGTACCCAAAAAAGAAAATATTTGATTGTAGCCACAAATTATTTTACTAAATGGGTTGAGGCCAAAGCTCTTGCACATGTCAGAGATACCGATGTTTTCAAATTTTTATTTTCCCTCTCTCGGTTTTGGAATTTTGGACTTTTGTTTTCCAAAATTTTATTTTCCCTCTCTTAAAAGATAAGTCCTGAACAAGGCTTTCATACTTCAGAGCTTCATGTTTTAATTTGTCTTTATCTCCTTAAAATTTAGAAGATAAAAGCTCAAGTTGAGCGTGCGCTTCATTGGCCTTGGTAGAGGCAACCTCTAGCTGGGTTTGCGTTTCATTAGCCTTGACAGAAGCTAGCTCTAGTTGCTTATTGAGTTATTCAATCCTAGTACTTGCCACACCAAGCTCTCCTTCAGCCTTAGCAGCTCTTGCGGCTGCATCTTTAAATTTTTCTTCAAAACCTGAAACAAAAGCACCGGGTTAATCAATACGGGAATAATATTAAATTTCAAATATGCGGTAAAATAGGATACCTCTTGCGAGGGATTCAAGATCTGCTAATTCGTGACCCATTGCATCTTTAGTAACATTAAGAAAATCATATTCTCCTGAAAGCTTATTATAATTGGCAGTGAGTAGTTGAAGATTTTGATGACACTGATTTAACTCTGCATCATTATCCCGCAATCGATTCAATTTAGATGTACACCTTGCTACTTCTTTGTACAAACGGAAAATGTCGCTCTCACGATGAAGAATATAATCAGATAAATTATGAATTTTAGCTTGAGCATCCACAAGGGATTTTACTTTAGCATGAGCCTCTGAAGCCGAGTTGTTTTTGTCCTTAATGAGCTGAGATATGTACGAAGAAAGCTGTGAATTATGATACGATCTGGAACGGGAAAATCCCGTAAGGATATTCTGGCGTTCTACACAAAGCTTGCGGTTCTCTTCTTCCAATTTATCAGATCTTGCCTGTGCCTCAGAAACGCAATCTTTAGTCCATAATAAAGTAGCATCAAACTCTGCTTTCTTGCGAACCTTTTCCCCAAATAAAAGCCGATGCTGCGATTCTAATTCACCGTGCTTCCGTGTGACCAAATCATGACTATCAGCAAGGTTGTTAAATCTTGTCTTGATCTCCAGATTCTCATTGTTAACCATCACTACATGATCTCTCAACTGCGTATTTCTACGCCGTATCCTAGATATAAGTTCTGAATCCCCCGCCTGATCCCATGAAGTAATTCAGAAAACAAGTAAAAAATTTAAGAAAAATTGACGAGATAGAAAAAATTAAACCTTGATTTTGAAGGTCAAACAATTGTTGGCGAAGCATGTCATTCTCCCGCTTCAAGCCTGTAGCTTCCTCTACTACGGTCCTAAATTGGGACTCCATCATTGTGGACCGTGCCTTGAAGAATATATACTCTGTATGTGCGGCGTTTTGACCCCACGCAAGTTGCAAAGTACAGGATTAAAGTTATAAATAAAACTAAAAATAAGAAGAAATCAAAGAAAATAAAGACAATAATACCTGAATAAGAGCTTGTTGCGGGAAAGAGTATACTTCTCCTTCCACAAGCGCAATTGTTTCCACAAGAGAAGAAGGTTCGTTTGTGCAGAATGTGGGTCAACAGGTTGACCTTGACCTTTTAGCCAAACATCTTTAACCATCTCATACGGTGCAACCCGCATGCACTCCCGCAAAAGCGAGACCGAAGGACTATCCACATCCACCGGTAAGGAATCGCTTGGGACCGACAAAAGCTCATTTGACATGAACCAACGGAAGGCTTCTTCTTCTTTAGCCAAGAGATCTGAATCTTCCGCAACTATTTTACCCTTATTCTTCTGTGGGATCTCTTTATTTGATTGTGCTGCATCAGCAACAGCCGCACTTGCAACATTAACTATGGTAGGTCCAGTTTCTACCATAGTACTTACGGGCACACTACCTGCTGCACTAGCATCCGCAGACTCATCTTGTACCGCAGCATGTGCATGCGTATCCTCCACTTCTGAAGCATTTATAAGATCACCTTGTATAAGGCGATCCTCTTTGTCAGTTGAATCATCTTCACTTGAGGCAGCTTCAAGTGGCTCATCAACGACTAAAGGAGAGAATTTGAGGAAAAAAGAAGGATCAGGAATGACAGATTGGTGCGAGAAATTGACCGCAGCATCTGAAATTTGTTCTGCAGCACCAATTTGTTCCGCAGACTCAAAATTTGTTATTTGAAGAGGTATGTTCTGCTCTTCTTCACGTCTCTCTGGAACGGAGCTTCCTTCACCTCTCAAGAGTGGACGACGAAGGGGAGAATCTCGAATTTCTACCTCTTCCCTGTCTGTGGAAGCCCGGGGTGCACCTTTCACCTTCTTCCGACCCTATTAATGAACCGCAATAATTCATTAAATGAAATTCATAAGGATTATTAGAATTCATTAGGTTAAAACAATACCTTTTCTGCGGGGGTTGCGGCCTTGCGCTTCACTTCCGCGTCACTTTTTGCGCTTTCATCAGCTTGCGTCTATAAAAAAGAAGAAATTTTAACCACCAGAGAAATTTTAACCATTAACCATATATAAAGTATGATATAAAAAGACAGAGAGAAACTTTACGTACCGCAGTGACAAGTGAAAAATTGAACCAGTAAAATTTAGTCGCCAAGGGCAGTAACCATTAAAGCGGGTAAGAAGATTGTAAACCACATTATATGGGACAACCACAAAGACCCATGGACCCTCAATGACTAGAGGGGTGCGGTACCATTTGAAGTCGTGATCCACGCGGATTTTTTCCTTTAGAGGAAGTAGTGTCCCTGGAATGTACTTCATCTTGGAATTATCAATTTCCGCTAGCAGGCGGAATCCCTCACCACCTTTGCGGCCCGGGCCAACGCTCCATTTCTTGTAATTCTTTGCGGCAATGTTGTCTGCATAGGTAGCATGAAAGTTCTCCACTGCGTAATGTTTACGTTCCGCAGGGTTTGGAACGTAACAAGTAAAATTGGTTCTTCCTTGGCTTCGCATGCTTCATTCATCCAGTACGTGCCACCAATTTCCATTATATTGAATGATTGATCGCACTAAGCCATGTTGGGATTGGTTACAGCTGGCAAGAACCTCAAACTGAAAAATGATTTTCGCTCTGGTACAAAGGAAGTTGTAGGCCCGCATCTAATGCTCCTGCAGGGATTAGTAGCTTGTTGTTGCTGTAATCAAACCCTTCCATCATTTACATTGAAATTTCATCTTCAACCTAATCATAGAAGGAGACTTTGAATCGGCGAAGATAATGTTTCTTTTTGAATTCCTCAAGGTTCACTGATTTAAAGCTACAACTTTTATGAGCCCGCTTGTTTTTAGGAGCAGGATTACTGGCCACAACAGGAACACTTGCGGGCCTTCTAGTGTCAGAAGGATTACCTCTCGACACGGGATTGCGAGATGACTTCCTGATCAAAGGATGATCATCTTGATGAGAAACATCACCATTGACTTTACCATCATTTCTTCCAGTCATGATAAATTTTTATCTGCATGAGAAAACCAGAAAAGATAAATACACAATGAACAAAATAAGAAGAACAACAAGATGAAAGATACAAGGAAGAAGAACAACAAAATGAACACATAATCAGAATTTCGGCCATCAAATAATTTTTTGATCAAGAAAAAGAAAAATTCACAGTAAAGTAATCAAACTACAAAAAAAATGAATCATCATCATCATAATTGTCATACACTCCAACAAATAATAAACACAGAAATAAGAACATCATCAGTATCATCACTGCTTACTCTAAAAAGATTCAGTAAAAAGGATGAACAAACACATGAAGAAAAAGTCAAGAAGATTACCTGTAATGAAACTAAAGACAGAAAAGAATCAAATGATTGAGTGAACATGAAACTTGATCCCGATGCAAAAGTTCTTGATCACAAAAGTTTGGAAGAATGAAAATACGCTGAAGAATCTTTGAAAAGCTCAGAAGAATGAAAAGCACAAAGACTTTAAGAAGAAGAAGACAAATGATATAAAGAATAGTATGAGGGATATGATTAACTTTAAATATGAGAAAGCTGAAACGGACGAACCGTCGAAAACTGAAAAAGGAGAAACTTTATCAGAGATTTAATTACCTCGAAACCGCCCACTGAAAAAAACGTGGGAAAAGACGTTACTGCTAGCGAGAAAATAGGAAGAGTGTGAAACTAAGCATGGAAAGAGAAGTTATTGCAGGTGTAAAATCAGAAAGGTAATAATTATTATTTTTCATTTTCTAAATTTTTTCCATGTGTCAAAATTTGAAAGAAAAAAGGGGGCAAATTGTGAGGGAATAAATTCCAAGCTACGTGTGTCCAAAAACTATTAGAGAAGTAACGAGTTACGATGGGACGGGAAACACTAAAACAAAACCTTTTGAGAAGTACTGAACTGACATCTGAAAATTCAATAAGATTTGAACCTGACAGCGTTGGTGCATGATCGACACGTGGGTTGCGGGAAAGCAAGACACACTGCTCGAAACAGATAGCCTTGCTGCCTGACTGACACCCAGGTTGCGGGAAAGCCTGACACAATAAAGATTAATGATAAGCATTGATGCATGAGAGACGTATCAACTTTATAAGTTGCGGAACAAAAAGAGCTAAAGCATGACAAATCACTTTTAAGAGCCACGTGTCAGACATGCTATGATTCTAATAAGACTACAAAGTTCATCCAAATCCAAAAACAATAACTTAAATACAAGACCGCAGAGGAGTTGCGGGATAACAAGTGAGAAACTAAGGGAAACAAGCAATACGCATGCTAAGACTTGCGGGATGCATGATTAAATCTTGCGGAAAGTACAAATAAGTTTTGCGGGACTACATTTCGCTCCAAGGATGGATAAGAATAAACAGGTAGGTAAATTGGAGGGACCCATCAAATTGGCTATAAATACCAAGCTCATTAACAGGAAAAGGGACTAGAAATTCTGGAGAAAAATTGGACATAAAGTGTAGAATCAGAACAAAAGAGTTTAGGTATGAGACTTGTGAAAATTTAGTTCAGTTATTCTTTGATTAACATGATTATGATTTTATGGCATATCAATTTTCTTGTAACTTATGATGATGAATAATAAAAGTAATACAAATCTTTATTTTCCCTGGATGTAGATAATTTGATTGTCGAACCACGTTAAATGTTTGAGTCAATTTATTACTTGTTTTGATTGATTATCATCTTCTAAATGTTAATATGAGTTGATTTTATGATAAAGTATCAAACTTTTATATGATTCAAATTTTATTGGTTGTGATCCAAAGATGCAAATATTTTAATAATCACACAGGTAGTATTATTTGTGTGTTTTCATGACAAAAGATGATTAACTAGTATACAATTCTGAATTAAAGCAACCAATACTGCTATCAAATTAATTGATTGATGATTCCGATTGTTTGTGTTTGATTAGTGTATATAACAGTGTACGAACACTTTTTTTATGTGAGCATTAACTTTCATTTATGTAATGCAGGTTATGCCCAAGCCAAACCGAACTTGGAAAGCTAATTGCAAACGACCTGCGCTGGAATGGGATATACCGGAAGAATCCAATTTTGTTTGCCCTCAGAGTCTCAGTCTAATATTTGTATTTGATTGGTTGAATAAATAATTATGTTTTTTTGTTTTGTTTGGTTCTATGTTTGATCGGCAAAAAAACTTTTTTAATGATACACACCAAAAAAAAGTATAAAAAATTTGAACTGCCCTATAAATAAAATAAAATGAAAAAACAAAAGAAAGTACAAACTACCACATTGGCTTAAGGAGGATCAAGTTAAGCAGCAGGGCAATTTACAATTACACAAGTAAAATAAGTGTTTTCAAAATCCTAAAAAACGAAGAGACCAAGTGAAAGCTGATACCTAGCCTTCTTCAAAACTGCAACAACATTAATTTCTCTGTTCTTAAGCTCTAAAATTTCATTCGGACCTAATGCTCCAAATTTATATTACCGCTGGAATCATACATCGTATCTTTGACTGAACTTATCTCACTATTAAACATGTTAAAATCTTATTCATCGTTATAAAACTACAGAAATTAATTTAAAGGACAATGTTTAGATGTCGCTTGAACAATTGTTAGAAAATACACATAAAATCAAATACTCTCTTAATCACCGCCAAATATTTATTTATGTGCAAATGTTATGGCCAGGGACGGAACAGGGACATGGCTTACCTTGTCTATGCCCCCATCCCCCAAAGCCCACAATATTTTTTCTTGAGTCTACTTCATGTTTTATAAAATTTCTAGCCATTCTTAAATCTCAAAATTGTATAAGCTTTCTGCTTGAATGGTGATAAAACCCAATATTTCTACTGGTCTAGAGAGGAGGTTTGGGCATTGGTGATTCTAGAGGAAGTTGGCGCTTCATGGTTGGTTGAAACATTAATGGGTGATGGTAACCCGCTGTATGACTGGTTGTTCGAGATAAAATTAATTACACCACTTTTACACCAATTACTTAAGTGTATCGGGTTACCGTAACCTACAAAGGATAATATTCATTTCTGACGGACGGTTGCGGCTTTGTATTATACCATTCAACGGACCAGATCTTTATCCCATAACCCTAGCAATCCTCATAAAAACTTAACCCTAGCTATTCTTTTTTACTCTTCACTCTTTCATTTCTGCCGCAAATCGACTGCATTTCGTCTTCCCTATTCCATTTTACAGAGTGCTGAATCATGGCGACGAACAACGATAATATCTTTGATACGAAGACATAATGTTAAACATGCTTATCCTTATGTTGCAGGATTTCCAATGGGTGCAGTTGCAACCCCCATAGGAAGTGTGTAAATAATTTTCATCTCCATCTATGTAGATGGAGGTAGAATCCTTCTATTCATGGGCATTAGATTTAGTAATTTAGTGATAAAATCAAAAAGCTACTGCAAGTGACTTGGCGACTGTATTTCTTTTTTTATGCTCTTAAGGATGTGCAAATCAGTTTCCGTATGATTGAACAAACAATTAATGGATGTGATGTTCTTGGCCTAATTGCCTTATCTCAGAGCCCTAATTTTCTCTTATCCCTTGAATCTCTCTACTTCGAATTTAAGCCTCTTTATTGCATCATGTTTTCCAATTGGTCGGATAATAAGAACGAATCGCGGCAAGTTATCTGAATTTCTGCTGCATCGTGGTAGGTCCATTCAATTACCAAGCGGCAAATACTCATGGAGGTCCCCCACAACTATAACTTAATCCATACAGTTAGTATAAGGTATTAGAATATGTGGAAATTCAATAGTAAACACTACTGAAGTCATCAAATTATGTTAAATTTTGTTGATTTTAAAGATTGTATGTGGTATCCTCATGAAATTGGCTTTTAAGTTTCAGGTTTCAAATATTCTCTATTTGGATTCTCTATCTGGTGTTGGAATGTCTTACTCCGATAACGAGAGCGACTATAAAACTGATGACGGAAAGATTGCTATTGATTCACACGCATTTCTGCTCAAGGTATACTTCATTAACTTATGGTGATAAATTGTGTTGTGAATTTGATAGAAACTTTTTTTCAATATATAGCCAGAACATCTATCTAAGTACTGAGTATCTTAGAGAAATAGTTCATGAGCATAAATGAATGCGATTCTACCCACTGTTCTCGTTTGAATCTATTTTGTGTTTTTTCTTAGTGCACAAAAGTGGTTCGAGCTATACCCAGAATTCCTCTTGAACCCATTTTACATATCCTATGCTGGGATGTATCCTCCTACGCTTGCTTCCGAAATTGTCAAAGATTTTCCTTCCTTTCCTTCTTCCCCCCTGATTTGGCAAATGATATTACAAAGATTTAATAGTGACTAAAGGAATGAATTTTCACAGGACTTGATGCCGGTTCAAAGCCTGTTCTCAACTTTAAGGTTTGGATATCCTAATGATTGTAGAAAACTCAGGTTCTGGAACTTTTGAAGTGAATTGAACTTAAAAAATCTCAGTTGCTGCAGGGTTACATGGTGGGAAATGGTGTTACCGATGAAGTATATGATGGAAATACTCTTGTGCCTTTTTCACATGGAATGACTCTTACCTCGGATAATCTATTTGAGGTGAGAGAAGGAGCATTTAACTGATATTTCTTCTGTGATAATTCACAAAGTAGCCGTAATATGAGCTGCATTTCACCGTTAAGTCTCTTTTCGTATATGAGTGTGACGTTTTAGTGAGGTGCTCATATATAAAATAACTGCTTCACATATTACAGGATGTTACTACTTCCTGTAATGGAAGTTTGTGGAATTCAACAAACAACATTTGTTCAGAATTGCTTGATAAAGTCTATCAAGTAAGTTTATTTTCTAATCAAGTTCTCGACTTTTACTGTTAGTGATTAGTTAATGTTCCACTTCAGAATGTTGGACGAAAATGCATGCTTTCTTATAAACCAGAATCAAAAGGATATTAGGTCTCTCTTGGGATCCAATGCTGCTCAAGTTTTTATTATTTTTTGCTCAAGGTTACTAATGTCTATGGTTTGGTGATTTACATTCAGGATGTTCTTGATCTAAAAATCTATGATATTCTTGAGCCCTTCTTCCACAGTACAGAAGCAAGAGAAACTGATACAAGTCACCCCAGGCTACCATCTAAAATTACAGGTAACACAACAGTTCTCCAATTCAAAACATCACCAAAAGGAAGCGCATAATAATCATTTAGCAACACAGGAACACATCCCGCATAAAGTTCTCCACAATTCTCGGGCTTGCAACTTCGTAACCACTTGGACAGATGCAGAACTTGCTCTTCTTCATCATGTCCTGATATACGAGTAACATGATATGATAGTTGCCTCATTTGTGTTACTCATTCTTTTGGATTTCAGTGGTTTCATTTTATCACGAGGTAATTTATCAAAACTCAAGCTGAAAACTTGATTTTGGATATACTATACAGGCTGTTGTTTCTGCTTTTCATTTTTGATTTTTGATATATGATTTTTTTCTGTTTACTCCAGTAAATGTGCAAAAATGGTGGATAATTGGGATATTGGATTTCCATTGATGTATAGAATGAATGGGCTTGCAGTTAACGAGTTGCTTGGCCATAGTTGGGACAAGATATGTGTTTTATCTCACTCATAGAAGAAAAAATAAATTAAAAAAAGTTGGAACCCAAATAGGATCAACGAAGATTTTGATTTTTTTTTGTTTGTTTGTAGTATGTTCCCGTTTGTACAAATAACTGGGAATGGCTGTGTTGGAATCACGTGGATTCTACAGAGGACCATATTGATTTATTTTAGTTTACTTTTTATTATTTGATTTCTTAAAATTGATTAATAAACCCATGATACTAGCCTTATCACGTCCAGACCCAAAGAAAAACGTCACTGCGTTACTCAAGGCTTTTGGCGACTGTCAACCCCTAAGGGAGCTCATAAACTTGGTAAGAAGTACATGTCTGATACTGTTAAATATCAGTAGTATACATGTGTAAAAGGTTGATTTTAATTTTTGTAGTTAATTTTTCATTTTTAGTTTAACAGTATCCAAGTTTTAAACTATTGATTACATTCCTTTTTTAAACAACTTCATTACACTCCATTTTCATTGGATAGTTTGAATCTCGCTTGCTCTTAGTCACAAGTTTCACCAACAAGCCTTTTCTTACAATTTTTACAAGCAGGTAGCTTTCTATTATACCAAATTTGTATTCCGATAATTGTATCGTTAGGTTTTTCCTCAATTTTTAAAAGCATGTTTCTTTTAGGTTTTTCCTCTATTTTAAAAACTTGCTTGGTGATTTTTATGCTAATGGATCAGAATACTTGATTTATTAGCATTCCTGGCAGACTCAACCATCATATCCTCATATCCATTAAGGTTCCTACTTACTATAGTGGCAACTTCAGTAATCTAAATCGTCCAAAAGTTTTGTACAATAAAGTATAATGTCATGATCCTCTCATCTATTTAGAAAATAAACTTGCTGTTTCCACCACAATATTTTGGCAATCACTTTTGATACTGATCTTCTTTAGCTGAAGTTTCTTACTCCACTCAGTAGCAGTCATGATGACTTATATCTGCTGTGAAGGCTTTTGGTCCGTGATAATATTATCCCACAAAACCATGAACAATATTGGCCAGGCCTTATGAGACTTTACAACTATCACTGTTAATTGAATTTTGAGATGTATTCTTTGAATGAAATAAGATCAAGAACTAATCTTTTTTGATGCTCTAGAAATCTATAAAACATATATGCGTCCATATGTGCCGCAATGTGATGACAGTTTGTTGAACTATATACGTTTTTTTCCAGCTTATGAATTAAAGAAGGAAGTTTCTTCAACCATATTCGGACAAGCCTTGCTTAGGATTAAGGTTGTAGGATTGAATGACTGATTTAGGAAGAACCATGTATAGATGGGTAATAGGTTAATACCAGTAAGATGTTAACAATTTCCATAGATGATTTGACTCTTTAAGGAATTGGTAAATCTGTTATGCTCATTTTCCGTATATCCTTACCAGGTTTGAGTATGTGCCTCATAGAACTTCCTGCAGAATTTGAATATTACCCTTCTTATTCAGTTCACGATGTTCACTCTTTTTTCTTCTTAGTATTATCTGCAGGCATACATTTAAATTAGGTGAGCCTAATGGTTTAATATTAAATGATTTTGAATTGAAACATCTTTGGAACTCGATCCAACTTTTCCGGTAAGTAATACTCCACTCTCCTGTCTTTTTAATGCGTATCTTTTTAAATACCTTGAGATGAACCTTTTCTACCCTAAGATGCATGAGGGGGGTGGTAGAAGAGATGATCCAACATATGCATTACACACTTTAGACTAATATACACACCCACGTTTGTCTATTTTAGGTTAATATT
This sequence comes from Papaver californicum, assembly GCA_023531435.1. Lineage (NCBI taxonomy): Eukaryota > Viridiplantae > Streptophyta > Magnoliopsida > Ranunculales > Papaveraceae > Papaver > Papaver californicum. The sequence goes on from JAJJMC010001317.1 coordinate 374,930, forward strand.
GCAGGGTCAAGAAAGAGAAAATTCTACTTCACCTCTTGAAACCCCAGCACCTACCACTGAAACTCAAAAGAAGGCTGCTCCATTGGTACACACACATGTTACTGAAAGAATACTTTCATCCATGTCCAGGAGATCAGTATAAGCACACTATTGGCATGATCTTGAAATATGTGTACATACACACTAATCTTGAAATGTGTCTATGCATGTCTTTTAATAAGTTATTAGTACTTGTTTTTTTGTTATCTCATTAAATCTTATGAATATCTAAAATTTGACACATGACCTGAAGCTCGAATCATGCTCAATTGTGTAAGAATACTAACATGCATTGCACAGTTTGAATTCAAGTAAATGAATAGACATCAGAATCATAGTGGACTTTGATTAAAAACCATGGCGAAGAACGAATGAGGTATGACTGCAAGTCTATATTTTTGTTTATATTTTTAAGAAAATTGTTTCAGTTACTAACAATTTGTTTCTCTCTTACTAAATCAACTCTAAAGTTTTAACTTTTACTTATACTTTGTTATTTTGTAGCTGCCATACAATATTTGGAAAGCAAAAGAATGCACGGACACCAAGTCAAGCAACTTGGAAGTTCATGATCAGGAAAACATGCAGTTACAAAATCTTTTAACGGTTCAAAATCTGTTTTCATATGATAATGCTTAAAGGTGCAAAAGCTGCGACAGAGGCTGTTAATCACTGACAAATAGAGTAGATGCTAAACAAGTTATGCTCAATGGTAAGTATTGTTTATGTCTTGCTTCAGTTGAGTAAGGTTCATATATGCGCTATTTTCTTTTTTGAGTAGATAACTTGTTTCAGGTTAGTAGAAAACAATGTGGTGCTACTTCGCGTCAAGACAGTGGTACCTTTTTCCAGTGCACCATATGCGAGACTTGGACTACAGAAGCTGTAAGTAGACTCACATTTAGGTCTTTAAATTAAACCCACCAGTGAAGTCCCAAAGTAATTATCAATTTTTTGACTTTTGATGCTTTGTTTAGTTAAATTATCGTAATTGATGACTCGAGTTATTGTAATTAATATCCATTCTAATCAAATTGCATAATTTCAGGTGTTAGATCAAAGCCTTTCCAAGGAAATTGATACATAAAGTTCTTAGATCAAAGCCTTGCCGAAGATTATAACATTACATGCTTCCTTTATCTTTGTTGAATGCATCTTATTCTCTTCTGAAACTTTTTAGTTGTAAGAAGAAATTGTTACAAATGTAAAAGGGCCACGTTCTCTCCAGAAATATTTTATTTACAGGAACTTCAGACTGCAACTTCAAACTTCAGTCAGGTTTGTTTTCTCTTTTGCTTCACCGATTTTGTTTTACCTGCAACCTTTATTTGAGTTAGGTGTCACTTCGTTCTAATGAACTTTAGCAGAGAACAATATGTAGATGTTTTCAAGGAGTTTGTATTGAAAATTTGGATCATCAGTACCTTACATCACAAGAACATTATGTCCCTCTCTGAGTTTTGTTTAGAGAACAACAATCGTCTTAAGGGAAGTCTAGAATTTTAGGTGTTTGTTATTCTGTTTTTATCTCATGGAGTTTTTCTTTTGTTGTTCCATATTCAATAAACCAGGTATTAAGGACAATCTGCTATTGACTTGGCGGATAAATTCACGTTGGCCACTGGCCATTGGTGTAGTCGAGGCACTAATTTATCTGCACAAAAATGATTAAAGTAGTAGTGTAAATCAGCAAAGTGCAGATATGTGTTGTACTCCTTCATTCCCCCTTTGGCTGTCTTAGCTCAACAGTTAGAGCACATGGCTTTTAGTCATGAGGATGTGGGTTCGACTCCCATAGACAGTGACTAAAACAATGCTACACTGTTGGCATTTCTGACAACACTTCGTTGTACACATTAAAAGAAGTTTGTTATGCCCGGTGCAAGCACGAGCACAAATCTAGTTTAGGTTTAAATTTCGAACCCTAATATTTATTGATGACACTGAATTATAATGGTAAAGTCGTTGAATGATGATATCAGTAATCTGAGTTTAAAACTCGTCATCACCAACAATTTTAGTTTACCGAACTCCTACATCAGAAAATTAACTGATAGGACAAGTACTGTTATTCGTGTTTTTCTTAACAAAAGATGATTACACCTAGAATACAATTCTGAAAGCAACTAATACCGCTATCAAATTAATCAATTAATTGATTGATTACGTTTTTCAGGGCAATTCCAAACCAAATTAAGAGATTGGTTGTACCACATGGATAACCAAATCACTCAAACCGAAAGCAACTAATACTGCTAAATGATTGAGATTATATTTGAGTTAGTGTGTACGGCCACTTTTTATATAAGCCCTTAATTACTATCTTTCCCATGTGATGCATTTAATTGCTGTATCTAAAGTTGGCTTTCACTAGCCCATATATAACTGGCTATGTACGGGTTTAAGTGATTAATGTTTTGGGGCCTTGATAGCTAGTGATCCAACCAGACAAGTACAAAGACCAGAATACAGTAACGCAATACCTAAGAGTAGTGTCAAATCCTCTCAAATCAACTTCATTCCCCACAACTATGCCCTGCCTTTGAGCTCCATTTTTATTATTATTAGTTGGTTGAGAGCATTAAACATGATCATCTTCTGTAGAGCAGTAGACCTCATTTCTCAGAGGTCGACAACTATTTGTTCAGATTGTGATTAAAAAGGGAAATGGGGAGATTACCCACGGAGGGTGGTGGCTATTATCGGCGGATAATGGTCATTATCAATGCATAGAACTTTAAATAGTGTTATTAAAGTAAAGAAATGACACAACACTTTTTCCATAATGGAGGGGATGTAGCCAACTCGGATTTGTCTCAAACATGAGAAATATTTCAAACCCATGGTAGGAAACACGAGTACGTCGACATTAAAGAATATTGGGCCATAGGAGGAAATTTTGGACCATTGGAGGAAATTTTGAGTAGCCGATCGGATTATTTTGAATCGCATTCCAGATTTTGGATAACGGGTTTCGGCGAGTTTTCAGCGGTCCGTATATATTTTTGACAACAATGACAGTTGGGTCATTTGACATATACGCTTGCTAAGAACGAGGAAAAAAAGCCCGTAAACAGCACCGAAAATGAGTTAGTTCACGGGGTAAATAGCTAGGGTACACAAATGGCTTATATTTTATTATAGAATACCTTTTGAGTTATAGGAATGTTTTTGGATCACAAGGCAAATTCGGAGCTCATAGGAAGATTTGATGGTCACTCACCAATCTATTGGCCCTAGACTCACTTTAAGGTCACTAGGCAACAGTCGGAAGTCGAGGTAGATTTTGAGTCTCTGGTTAATTTTTGGGTCTCGAGAGATTTTAGGTTGAAAAAATAGAATTTCACAATATTTAATTGAATGGTTTAAATTTGGGTCAGGATGATATTGGATATCAATCTAGAGTAAAGATCCGGCTGTTAAGACTGTTTTCTTTTATATGGATTGATCCCTAAGATTTTTAGTTGATGGTTAGGATTATTTTGTTCGAAATGGATTGGCATCGCACAACAAGGTTTCATATCCCGATATTGGATCACATGGAATATTCTGGATCAGAGGGCAAAAAACTAAGCATGGAGATGTTTTAAGGCCCGTAGGCACATCTTATGTGTTCAAAAAAAAAAAATTGGATCGGGTGTTGTTGTGGTCACGAGACAGTTTTCGGGTCTCAAAGGTAGATATCACATAATATGACAAAGCCATGCGACCTATATTAAACAACTAAGAAAACTTATTGACATCAAAGTAGATTTTATGCCACGAAAAATATATATATATTTGAGTTATAGTGATTAAATAGTGATATAAATATTTGGATCACTAAGGCCAAGTACTATGGTATGGGAAATTGTTTGACTATAATTTAGAGAAAATAGGGCATATGCCCAGAAATCATGTAAAACCGATTGTAATGGACGAGTAAACTATTATGTCGGGTGAAATGAACGAGTGTTATATGATTTTCAAACATAAAATTATACCCTCACCACAAAAATCTAAAATCAGTATTAGTACTTATAAACATTGATCTTCTCCTTTCTCCACCTTCTCCACCACGATAAATACCAAATAGTACCATCGACGACAAGATCTTCCTCCACCACACACACATACAAGGGAAGGATTAACCACAAATAAGATATATAAGGATTTTCTTTGTATTATCAAGGAAATCTTCTTTAACGGAAGATGTAGGAACGGTAAGGCCTATTATTTAGTTTCTTTTGTTGCACCATCATCTCCACCACCACCATCGACAATTTTTTTTTCCAACGTCATTATCGACACCACGACCACCATCGACATTGAATTTTCTAATACCCTAATTTAATTGAAGTTTTTAAAATTCATAAACTAAGAAGAGAATCAAGGATTTGTGTTAAATCAATTTCATAAGATGAGAAATATATAAGATGCTCAGAATTGTAAGTTTCTAACCCTAATTGTCTTTTTGATTACTTTTGATTTCAAATTGGTTTCATCTGAATTAGTTAAAATTTGATGCACATGTCTACAAATGTTTTAGATTTGTTAATATATGTAATTGCGAATGTAATGCTTTAATTTTCATTTGAGATTTTGTTGATTTTTCTTCATATATTAGTGTACATTTTGATGCATTTTTTTTTGTTTCATCATGTCTTTCCAAGGGATGAAACTGGTTTCATCTTGTTTTATTACTAGATGAAATTGGTTTCATCATATGTTGTCCCTAGTTGTTCCATGTTGCTTTTTATTCTTACAACTCCTTTTGTGTTCCTAATTTGCTGATGAGATACATTTGTTCAACTCAATATTGTGAAAAGAAATCAGAGTATGGGAACATAAGAGTATAAGATGGTAAGATTGGTAGTTTTCACGAATAAGATTATGGCGTTAGAAAAGGAAAATTCAATATTGAGAGGCTTGTAAAATGAAGTTTCTGGTGAATAAACTTGTAGGGAAATGGGTGGAAGGGTCCATGTAGCTAATGTGTCTGACTTGACTAGAACTGAAACAAGGCTAAACTCTACCTTTATATCCAGTTGCAAACCTTCTTCACTGCAAGTAAATTTCAGCAGCGTACACGTCTCAGGTATTATTCATATATTTATTTGGTTTCTTATATGTTTGTTTTTTGTTACTTATTCGTATAATATTTTGTTGTGCTATGTAGATGCATACCATGGTTGGATGTTTTTTTGTATGTCATGTATGTAATTATATTGATTCATATAAATCCAGTAGTACATCTCTTTCGCTGTCTTTGTTTCAGGTAGAAATCATATTGTCCAGGATTAAACTGGTTTCTTCTTGTTTTATCATAGGATGAAACTAATTTCATTTTGTATCCTTACATGGTTAAACTTATATTATCAAGTGTTGCCATTTGATGAATGGTTTCATCATGTATTTCCATAGGATGAAACCTTTGTATATCATGTGTTATTACTAGATGGAAATGGTTTCATCATATGTTGCCACTGGATGAGCCTAGTTTTATCCACATTTGAAATGTTTAATAAGAATGAAATATGATTTAGTTATTGCAAGAAGAATAAGTGGGACAAGACTGTTGGTGAATCATGAAAGAAGAATAAGCATGATGTGAAGGTTGTTCATGAATCAACTATGAAAAATTGGCACGATATGAACGCAGTTGGTGAACAAAGAACTAAAAATAGGCATGATTTGAACAACTACAAGAACTAAGACTAAGTGGTTTCGTTAGGTTGTTTAACACTAGGTCGCTACAAAAAAATGTTATTGATGTAGTTTGTTTTCAGTTTGTTCTTGTATAACTTTATCTTTGCAGTCTGGATTTATACATACATCTTAATCGTAGTCAGCGTTTTTATATAAAAACTTTACTTAAATTAATATATGCTATTATTTGTATAATCTTGTTAGAAATGTTCAGGATGAACATGGTTTCATCATGAAAAAATATTTTTTTGTCCGAAATGTACGTGATGAATCCAGATACATCCTGAACATATATATGTTTTTTGTCATTAATAATGTTGGTTATTAAAAAGTTGAGGAACTGGAGAAAGAACATTCCTCAGTAAATACCTGATGCTTAATTTATAACAGACTATATGATAATTATAGTAGTATGCAGTCGTCAAGACAAATACACGTGGGCTTCTTTTATTTAATTTACTAGTAATTTTAAAAGAAACAAAGTATAGTTTAGCAATCTTATCACCTTTATAACATCTTCTAACAGTGAAAACAAATAACTTAGTAAGGATAGTGCCACCACGACTATCAGTAGTTACTTACTAGTTACATTTCACTCCAAAACCAACATGACCATGATTTCAACAAAAACACCTAACTTTCTCTCATGTTTTCTCATCTTGAGAGTCTCCAAAAATCAAGCTGACGTTCAATTAAGTATTAATAAAAACGATGCTAATGGTAATTTAGAATAGGTGCAGTTGTAAAGAGTATTCAATTACGTTCATTCTGGCTTTTCGTCAAACAGTAGGTATGGTGCCTTCTGCTTATTTTCTCTTTTGTACAACTTTCGAAATCCTACAAACTCGAGCTTGACAACAACCCATACTTCCTTAACTGATCAGATCCTAAATCAACAATTAACCCACACCATTCATCACCCAAATCAACAACGCAACTCATCAACAAGAAATTTCTCCCAAAACTCCGTCAAAACCGAATTTGGACACAACCCAAATTCCTAATGCATTGAAACTCCTAGTTACTTCATTAATTTGTACCATTCATCATCAAAAATCCTAAATTTGCCAATAAAAAAGATCTCAGTCGTAGTTATGGTAGTCTAACGATAAGAAACATATTCTTATAGTAATGTAAAGAGAGGAGGGTATTTTTGTCAGCAATATAGGAAGTAGTTATAATAAGAAACAAAAGTTTGGGTTGAATACCCAAATTTGGATATTAGAAAAGTATCATTTGAATTCTTGGGTATTTAAGTAGTATCTTATTTTACTTGTCTTATACACCCATAAAAACAAATTCACGGGTTATGGAACCAATTAATTGTATAGCTTAATCTAACCAAAGCAAGTACTATGGGGCATCGCTTGACTATAATCTGGTCTAAAGCTTTGGCTTGGCCAAACCATAGAGACGGATACCAAATATTCGTTAAAAAATAAAAAATCCGGGTTCCACTATTTTCCTTTATGTTTCTGGTTTATTAGTGTGGACCCGAAAATTATATTAGCGGATACCAAATACCCGTTAGTATAGTACGAGACGGATACCAGATATCCATCTCAATAAGCTAAGCTATAACTTTATCCTACAATAGAACTTTTTTAAACACTCTATCGTTTGGCTATAATTAAACTATAGCCAAACGATAAACCTCATCATAGTGTTTGATCTAAATAATTCTTTTTATCACATAGTAAACTTTGGATCACAGGACAAAGTTTGGATAAGGAGTTAGATCTTGAATGTGGAGTACATGTTATAAGTCATAAAAAAAAGTTCAAAGTCAAAATGGGGATTTTTTCTTTCTTTTGCTGTCGAAGCATAAATATTCATTAATGTATTAAAGATTTATTACTACACTGTTGTGGAGTCATTGAAAACAATTAAGTTCAAAAACGGTTGAGCCATATCTTTCCAAGCTCTGGTTGTAAAGTTTTCTTATTAACTTCCATTCACCGCATGATTTGTCAGTCTATCCGCCGTTTAATTATCTTCCCTACAGATATGTTCGATGGTATGGTGTGAAATGCATCAGAGTAATGTGGTAACTTCATCAATTATATCTCGCAAACACATATGTAATTCGTCCGATGTACCGTAGTCAGAGTCCTGGCCGCCATGAATATGGCCCATGTCAAAATGGGGATTAATGGACCACAGTTACTTTGGACCACAAGAGTCACAAGAGCATTTTGGTCCCTAAAGTTAAACAAACATTACACCTGACCCTGTGTAAAAAAATCGGCTTTGTTCGTTTTTTTTTTTTGCTTCTTTTTCTTTTGGACATATACCCAGTGTAAAAATTTTGATTCGCAAATCAGATTTCACCAAACAGTTGAAAATCCGAGTATGCGGTCTGATTCTACGCCATACGTCCACAGTCTACGCTATCCACCTCAATCGCCCCAAGGCTCCAACTCTACCGGTACACTTTCGGTGAATTGTGTCCATTTAGCAGCTGTATTTACTTACACTGTTCGTGATTCGTATAAATGTATGTTGGATTTAAACCGTGATAAATGTAGCCTTTATGTTGACAAGAAAATCATTTTGTATTCACGTTCACACCGAAAAAGGCAGCCATTAGATCATTTTCAAGAGGATGGACATGCTGTGTAGTACACACACTAATGCACGTACCTTTCGCGCATTATAAATAGCAACCGAATGTACAGGGATGTGTGAATGTAAAGGATATTCATCGAGTGAAGTTAAAAAGTATCGGAGTTTTTGCATAACCTTTTTCCATCAAACAGAATCTCTACTTTGTGTTTTAATTACTTTTTTCAGTTGTAATAATGGAGAATTCCATGAATGGAAGCATTGTTGAATCTCTTGAGAATAAGACCATCCTTATTACTGGTTCTACTGGCTTTCTAGCGAAAAGTACGTACCTCCTCGATATGGCGTTTGTATTTTTGTACTCATACGTTATATAACAATTAATACTGTTTTGATGATTTTTTTGTGCAGTTTTTGTGGAGAAGTTGCTTAGAGTTCAACCTAAACTGAAGCATCTCTTCCTTCTTTTAAGAGCTCCCGATCCGGAATCAGCTGTGCAACGTTTCCATACCGAGGTACACACTGACCGGCTTGTTAATTGGGAACTGAATCTATATACATTTGTGTTTTAATAGCAGTAAATATAGCTGAATCTTGTCAAGTTTGTTGTATGCATGGTTTAGGATTTAGAGAGCCTGATGAATTGGTTTCAGCTTAACATTTTCATATAACTAATTGGTGGCCGGAATCGCTACATGAAGCCGAATTGTTTTGTCAACACTTCATGTCCGAACAGGGTTATACGTGACCCTATTGCAATTGAAAATTTGGATTATATTGTGTGAGTTTTATCTAGATTACGTCAAAGGAGCTATTCAGAGTGCTGAGGAGTACACATGGAGCCAAATTCAACACCTTTATTTCTGAAAAGGTAACAACTATTGCCGGAGACATTGCACTGAAAAACTTTGGATTAGGAGAAGACTCCGATTTGTTGAACAAGTTGTTCAAAGATGTGGACATTGTTGCCAGTTTTGCTGCAACTACTAAATTCATTGAGAGGTAATCCATATAATAATCTAAGCTTTTATGATTATTCCGTTTGGAGTGAAACCTCATCGGGTGGGGCGCTGAACACTATCTGCTTGTTAAAACATTGTATTCATTTTATAGAGACGATTGATGTTTAGTACGAAACATACACACATGTTTTCTTTCTGTCTGTTTTCATTGAGTTTTCACTTTTCCGGCTTTCTTATTTTTCTGTTGCAGATATGATGTGGCTTTGGAAGTAAATACCCTAGGAGCTAAGAATGTTTTGGATTTCGCGAAAAAGTGTGTGAAACTAGAGATGGTAGTTCACGTCTCAACAGGTGATCGAGTTTCTGGTTTTGAAAATGACTTCATATGCACCTGGTTTATACACCTTTGCTTTGAGGGCATAGTCATTTTAGAGTGCTTGGTAGGTTGCACTCAATACAGTGGTATACCGACGAGTCGACGACCTTTGTGACTTTGTCTGACAAGATTTGCCGATTGAAAGAAAATTTCAACGAATTAAACTCAGTTTCTTTCAGTAAAATTTCATATGACCCTATCCTAGATTCATTCCCTGCAGTTAGTGCACCAGCCTATAGTGGGGTAAGTGCATGATGCTACTAGACCCATGCTGTATTAATAGTGAGTGTCCCATGTCTGGATCCTGGCTTTTAAGCTGAAAAAACCCTCCTTGCATAGTAAAGAAATACTATGTGATTTTTATTGGACGAGTTGTGATTAAGAATTGACTGAGCCTAAAGTATACACTAACATCTTTCTTTGTTTATATCGATTTTTAGCTTACGTGTGTGGGGAAGAATCAGGTGTGATATCAGAGAAACCTCATATGATGGGTGAAACGCTGAACCAAACCTCAGAAATTTTAGACATTGAAACGGAGCTGAAACTCATGCGAAATCGGTTAAAAGAACTCAAGGCTCTGCAAGTCTCTAAATCCGAAGAGACAGAAGCCATGGAAAACTTTGGATTGGAAAGGTTTGTCAATTTCCAACGACCTGTCAGTACTGCTTTCTAGCTTAAAGGCTCAACTTCCAACTAAGTCTTTAATTAGCTTCTTCCGTATGTTTGTGATGGTGACAGAGCAAGAGCATTTGGATGGCCAAATACGTATGTGTTTACAAAGGCAATGGGAGAAATGTTAGTTGGTAAATATGGAGGAAATCTTCCAATTGTTATCATCAGACCTACCATTATCACCGGTACTTACAAAGATCCTTTCCCTGGTTGGATCGAAGGTGCTAGGTACAAATCTTAACCCCTGCCATTTTTTTTATTCTTGTAGTCCACATATTTAAGATCTCATATATGATATTATTCTTTTTAACAATCTATAACAAACGAAAATGAGTTTATTTAAGAAGAAAAATTAGTTCACTATATATAATAATAGTTAAACAGTAAAAATGATATATTATTTGAATAAAATTATTAATTTATCACGAATTATTTACCGATAGTTTTTTATTTTCTTTGTAGCAGTTTCTAACAAATGAATATGAGTTTATTTAAGAAGAAAAATTAGTTCATTGTATATAATAATATAGTTAAACAGTAAAAAAGAATATTATATAAATAAAATTATTAATTTATCGTGGATTAAATTAGTTACCGATAGTTTAATGTATTTATTTTATTAGCCTCTAAAGCTTTTTATACTGTTTCACAATACAGAACAATTGACACATTCTTAGTTGCCGGTGCTAAAGGGAAGTTACCATGTTTTCTTGGAAATGCAGAGTCAATGTTGGATGTGGTAATTAACCATTATCAGTATCTTTTTCTTTCTTTCCTAAGTATCCGTCCGGCTCTGATAACACTACTGTATAACTGGAAGATCTTTTTTTTATAGGTACCAGGAGACATGGTGGCGAATGCGGTAATAGTGGCAATGGTGGTGAATGCAAACCATCAATCTTCAGATCCATTGATATACCAAGTGTGTTCTTCACAAACAAGTCCATTGAGTGCCATTAAATTGAGAGATTATTCCCACAGTTATCTCCTCAAAAATCCATTGATTGGTAAAGATGGAAATCCAGTTAACGTTGTCATGCCTATATGTCTCCCTACTATGGACAGTTTCCGACGATATGTCTTTGTCAAGTACATGTTGCCTTTGAAGGTTCGTTGTTTGTTTTTATCTACCCAGACATACATAAAGTGGCAAGGTTGTTGGACGCTGAAACCACCTGAAGTGCCTACAATCTAACTTTTGATGCTCACATCTGCTTTGGTTAAACAGGTTTTGGAGTTGGTGAATATAGCACTTTGCCAGTATTTTAAGAACACGTGCAAGGTTATGAATAGGAAGATCAATCGAGTAATGCATTTGGTTGAAGTCCATGAGCCTTACATATTCTTTAAAGGAAAGTAAGTGATATTCATTTTGGATCATTTTGGTGTACATGAATGATATATGTCTGCTAGCTAGTACTCTAGATTTTTAATGCATGTTTTATAAACAGAGGTTGATCTCTTGTGCACAGGTTTGATGATTTAAACACGGAGAGATTGCGGATGGCGATAAAAGGAAACAAAACGGAGGCCAAACTATTCAATTTCGACCCCAAATCCTTAGATTGGGATGATTACTTCGTCAACATTCATATTCCGGGACTAGTTAAATATGTCATCCGTTAGTCGGTTCACAGTCGAAAGCGATAAGTGTGAATAAACCCAGAATTGTAACTCAAAATATGCATTATGTGTGAATAAGCAAGCTAATGTGTGAATAAGCAAGCTAATCAGGCAGCTGATATGCTATATATATATGATACTTCATAGTTTGGTGGCAATCTCCACCTTGTATTATCAAGTCTTTTTATTGCCAACAATGATCTTAATTATGTGATGTTTTATGTTGTAATTCATGTACAATGTGGTTTATACCGTCGTCATCGAAACGATTAAGCTCATAAACCGCGATACAAAACTCTCCGTGCCTATTTTTACACATCGAATATGTCATGTATATATTTGAAGGAGTAGATCCAGACGCGATGTGAGACATGAACTTAAAACAAAAGTGCTTAATAGCCTCCCACTTCCAAATCTTGCAATTGAGACACAATGTACCACATACAGAGCTAGGATGGTGTAGCATTTCATATTCAGATTTGGTTTGACTACTAGTCATGAAATAAAGCCATACGGTTCGAAACAAACAACCCAAACAATATCAAATGAATTCTTTATTTTATGTATTTGTTTTAAAATTGCCTGTGTTTTTTTTTTTCTGACTTAACAAAATAGATCTGTTTTTTTACACTTTGTAGATATAGGCCTGTTTGGAAAGTAAAACGGTAAGCAGATGTTATTTAAACCATTTGAGTGCTATAAAAAGACCTTTAAGTCCTTCAACTTATTGACACAGTCAATGTTGTGGTGCAGGATAAGGGTTAACTGTAGTGTAGGTTAAGATTGTTTCACAAGTCTGTGTTATGTTTTCTGTTTTTCTTATGTGTGCTTGTCTGATTAGTTTAGTTTGTTAATTACACTATAAATAGTGTGTGTTGTATTAATTGTAAATGTAATGAAACTTTATCTTTTCTGCAGTGATAATAAAAACTTTTCTATTTTCATAATACAATGTTAATATGGTATCAGATAGTTAGGGTATTTTCAACCCTCCATCGATCTTGTAATCTTCAAATTTGTTCAATCTGTTCTTTGATTTGAGTTTCTTTAGTATTTGTTGAGAAGATTTATTGTTTTGAGGTTTGGTTTTTCATTTCAAGATCTACAAAATTCATCAACAATTTTTCATTTTCAAGATTGATTGACATCTGCGCTTCGATCTTTGTTGAAATAATTCCTTAAGTTATGCAATATTTCCTTTCCTTAAGAAAATCCCTGTATACCAGAATAAAGGCAGAAGTTAGGGAAAATAGTTGTCTAGAATAATATTAGAATTGAATGTAATCTAGCTATGATAGGAAAGATATTTCCTATATGAGGCGGTTGCCAACAGTTGAGTGGTATACCGAAAAGTCCTGTAACCTCTGAGTTAATCAAAGAAAACCAAGTTACAGTTTTTATATTTTCTCTTCTAATAGTTTCATACAGAAAATATTCCAACAGATTGGTATCAGAGCCTAAAGAGAATGGGCAAAGATCATCAAAGTTATGTACCAGAATTCGATGGAGAAAATTACGATTTCTGGTGTGTGAGAATGAGAACACTGTTCATCTCACAAGATCTCTTGGAGTTTGTAGAAGACGGTTTCATTGATCCAGAAGATCCAGAAACCCTATCAAACGGCGAGCAGAAGGAGCTAAAGGCAAATATCAAAAAAGATGCTAAAGCTCTTCTTCTGATCCAAGAGGGAGTTACGAAAACAATTTTTCCAAGAATTATCAACGCCACTAGATCAAAGGAGGCGTGGGATATTCTTGAAAAAGAATACAGAGGAAGTTCTCAAGTAAAAACAATAAAACTTCAGTCTCTACGAAGGGAGTTTGAGAACTTGAAGATGAAGGATTCTGATCTTCTGAAAGATTATTTCACCCGAGTTATGGATGTGATAAATCAGATGAAGACGTATGGAGAAACAATTTCTACTCAAAGAATTGTGGAGAAAATTCTTATCAGTCTGCCAGAAAGGTATGACTCTATTGTTTCTGTCATAGAGCAAACCAAAGATCTTGAATCGTTGGAAGTTGAAGAATTGATGGGTTCTATTAAGGCGTTTGAGCAGAGACAGAACCTTCGTACAGAAAAAACAATTGAGAGTGCTTTTCAATCCAAACTCAATTTTGGATCGAGAAATAATTCATCTCAAGAATCGTTCCGTGGTAGAGGAATCATGAGAGGAAGAGGACGTTTTGCTGCAAGAGGCCGTGGAAGGGCTACAAGCAATTTTTCCCGAAGAAATACTGAAGCTTCTATCTCTCAAATATGTGGAATCTGTCAGAGGGCAGGACACGACGAAAGAAATTGCTGGTTCAAAAATAAACCACAATGCTACAAGTGCAAAGGGTTCGGTCATCTCAAGAAAGACTGTAACTCAGAAAATCAGCAAGCAAATTTTGTAGAAGAGAAAGAAAGCGATGAATACATGTTCTACACATGTCAAGCAGCCGAAGAACAGAAGGAGGCCGAAGTCTGGTATGTTGATAGCGCCTGCAGCAATCACATGACCAGCAACAAAACCATCTTTAGAGACGTGAATACAGCTTGTAATTCCAAAGTAAAGATGGGAAACGGTGCTGCTGTTGATGCAGAAGGAAAGGGGACAATTTCCATACAGACAAAGAAGGGAAGAAGAAATATTCAAGATGTGTTGCTCGTACCTGACCTAGCTCAGAACTTGTTGAGCGTTGGGCAATTGTTGGAACATGGATATGCTGTCCACTTTGAAGATCTCGGCTGTAAGGTGCTTGACCAAAGAAAGCGTATAGTAGCTAAGGTCAAGATGGAAGAAAACATGAGTTTTTTTCTAATTTTCTCATACAGTAATGTTGCTCTAAAAGCCGAAGTTGTCTCTGACTCTTGGCTATGGCATAGAAGGCTTGGACACTTGAATTGTCAAAGTCTAAAGAACCTTCAGCAAAAGAATATGGTGTATGGACTTCCGACAATACAGGAGTTGAAGAGAAGGATGTGCTCTCGAAAAACATCATAGAGACGTTTTTCCAAAAGAGAAGGCGTGGAGAGCTAAAGCACCTTTGGAGCTAGTTCATACAGATGTGTGTGGACCGATGCCATCACCGTCTCAGGGAGGCAACATGTATTTTCTCACTTTCATTGATGACTACAGCAGAATGACGTGGGTGTACTTCATGAGACAGAAGTCGGATGTATTTTCTATCTTCAAAAAAATTTCAGATGTATGTTGAAAGACAAAGCGGGCACCTGATCAAAGTATTGCGAAGTGATAGAGGTGGAGAGTACAACTCTAACGAGTTCAACAAATTCTGTGAAGACATTGGCTTGGATAGACAGTTGACTGTAGGCTACACTCCACAGCAGAATGGAGTAGCGGAGAGGAAGAACAGAACTGTAGAAGAGATGTCAAAGTCGATGCTTCATGAGAAAGGCTTGCCTATGTTGTTCTGGGCGGAATCTGTGGCTACAACAATTTATTTGCTGAATCGATGTCCAACCAAAGCCGTGCAAGACATGACTCCAGTTGAAGCGTGGAGTGGAAAGAAGCCCTCTGTGAATCATCTACGGGTATTTGGATGCATCTGTTATGCTCATGTACCGAATCAAATAAGAAGAAAGCTTGACCAAACAAGCGAGAAGTGCATATTTATGGGTTACAGTTTGCAATCAAAAGGTTACAGACTCTTCAATCTTAAGAAGAGAGAGCTTGTGATTAGTCGCGATGTAATCTTTGATGAAAAATCAACTTGGGATTGGAAGCAAAAGAAAACCCAGGTTCCGGCTTCTGTAGAAAAATCTCCTGTATACTTGGCAGAATCGTCTGATGATGAAGAAGAGGACTCACGTGAACTACCCAGCCCACAGCCAAGTCCAACGTCAACAAACCAGCAAAACTCACGTGAATCCAGTCACCGTGAGGAATCCAGGTCTGCCTTAAACTCTCCACACGTAAGTCCACAGCATAATTCAGTTTCAACTTCTCATCCCTCTTCACCGGACTCAACTCCACTAAGAATGAGGAGTCTCACAGATGTATACGCAAGTTGTAACTTGTGTTTCGTAGAGCCGAGCAACTTTGATGAAGCAATATAGGATGAAGAATGGAAGAGAGCTATGGAAGAAGAAATCAAGGTAATCTTGTAGAACGAGACATGGGAGCTCGTCGAGAAACCAGAAGAGAAGGACGTCATTGGTGTGAAGTGGATTTACAAAGCAAAGCTTAACCCTGATGGATCCATTCTCAAGAGGAAAGCTAGGTTGGTGGCAAAAGGGTATTCACAACAACCCGGAATCGATTTCGAAGAAAGTTTTGCTCCTGTAGCAAGACATGATACAATTCGTGTGCTTATAGCTCTAGCAGCACAAAAGGGTTGGTTGTTGCATCAACTTGATGTGAAATCTGCTTTTCTGAACGGAACCCTAAAAGAAGAGGTGTATGTAGAACAACCTCAAGGGTTTGTGATTTCTGGAGATGAAGATAAAGTATACAGGTTGAAGAAGGCACTATACGGGCTCAAACAAGCTCCGCGTACGTGGTACAGTGAGATTGACGGCTACTTCAAAACTAAAGGGTTCGAGAGAAGCAAGAATGAGCCGACACTGTATGTGAAGAAACAAGGTATGTCAGGAATTCTTATTATCTCTCTATATGTGGATGATATGGTGATCACAGGGAATGATAAAAGAATGATTTCTGAATTCAAAACCGAGATGAAGACTCGGTATGAGATGAGTGACCTAGGGTTACTACATCACTTCTTAGGCATTGAAATTTATCAAGAAGAGGGGGGGAGTACTTATTTGCCAAAAGAAGTACGCAAAATCTCTTCTTGAAAAATTCAGAATGCAAGAGTGCAATCCTGTATGCACTCCTCTATTGGTGAAAGAAAAATTGGGCAAAGAAGATGGAAGCAAGGGAGTAGATGCATCTCTCTACAGAAGTTTGGTAGGAAGTCTTCTCTACCTAACAGCCACCAGGCCGGACATCACGTATGCCACGAGCTTGATGTCACGGTTCATGCATAAGCCAAGCCAAACACACTTCGGAGTTGCAAAGCGTGTGTTAAGATACATCAAAGGTACGCTTGATTTTGGTATTTGGTATGAAAAGAATACAGGAGTAGAAAGAGTAAAACTGCTTGGTTTCTGTGATAGTGACTGGGCCGCGTGCGTTGATGACAAGAAGAGTACTTCGGGCTATGCATTCACTATTGGCTCAGGTTTAGTTGCGTGGGCGTCTAAAAAGCAAGAAACGGTAGCACAATCTTCTGCCGAGGCGGAGTATGTTGCAACCGCGCTAGCAACTTCACAGGCAATATGGTTGAAGCGAATCTTAAAAGATGTTGGTGAAAAACAAGTAGAAGCTATTCCAATCATGTGTGATAACAAGTCAGCCATTGCCATGACAAAGAATCCTGTCCATCATAGTCGCACAAGACACATTGCTATCAAACATCACTTTATAAGGGATGTCGTGGAGAAAGGAAAGATCGAGGTGAAGTATTGTAACACGAATGATCAAGTGGCGGACATCTTCACGAAGGCACTTCCGAAGACAAGCATTACTACTTCAGGGACTTGATGAAAGTCACTGTAAGGAATTAAGGGGGAGTGTTGAAATAATTCCTTAAGTTATGCAATATTTCCTTTCCTTAAGAAAATCCCTGTATACCAGAATAAAGGCAGAAGTTAGGGAAAATAGTTGTCTAGAATAATATTAGAATTGAATGTAATCTAGCTATGATAAGAAAGATATTTCCTATATGAGGCGGTTGCCAACAGTTGAGTGGTATACCGAAAAGTCCTGTAACCTCTGAGTTAATCAAAGAAAACCAAGTTACAGTTTTTATATTTTCTCTTCTAATAGTTTCATACAGAAAATATTCCAACAATCTTGATCTATAACTAATTTTCTTGATAGCATTTTTAGATCCACTCAAAGATTTTATCATCATCATCATCTGAAGTAAGTCTCTATTTATTCTTTATATTATTGAATCAAGATCTGTTTAATGATTCAAGAATCTCCGTAGAATTCATCCATGGAGAATCCCACAGCTAATTCTTTTTCTCGTGTTCCACTAAATCAACTTACTTATTTTGTGAATCTGAAACTCAAAGAGGAAAATTTCATCACCTAGAGGAATCTTATGAATCCAGTGATTCAAAAGTATAAACTATTGAAGTATCTTGATGGATCATATGAGTGTCCTTTCCAATATACAAATAGGAGGAATCAAGAAAATATGATTCAAAATCCGGCTACACAGATCGGATGGATGAGGATTCATCCATTATTATATGGATTAATTCAACAATTTCAGACTCATTTATAATGTATTTCTCTAATTCTTCTATATCACATCAACTCTGGAAAATCATTGATGAAAAATTTGCTAGAGCATCATCAACTAATTTAATTCAGTTGCGTACCAAATTTCTCTCTATAACTCAAGGTGATAAAAATATACCAACTCTAGTCAATGAAACAAAAGTCTCTCTGATCAATTAGCTGCTGTTGGTGAGGTAATTTCTAATAAAAAACTTGTGATAGTTACTCTTAAAGCACTTAACTCAGAATACATTCCTAATTTTGTTGCTTCAATGAGGCATCACAATCCTCC
The DNA here is from genome assembly GCA_023531435.1 of Papaver californicum. Classification (NCBI taxonomy): domain Eukaryota; kingdom Viridiplantae; phylum Streptophyta; class Magnoliopsida; order Ranunculales; family Papaveraceae; genus Papaver; species Papaver californicum. The sequence continues at coordinate 393,452 of JAJJMC010001317.1, forward strand.
TGTGATATGTGTTGAATTACACAAAAATTTACTTAGTGAAGAAACTGTGATTATTGAAAGAACACAAATAATAAAGACTGATGTTGAATCAAAGGCTTTTATGGCAAATTTCTCAAGAGGAAACTTTAGAAATTCATACAATCCTAGAGGTGTATTTAGAGGCAAAGGATATCGTGGCAGATATCCAAATCCTGCTATCTTCACAAGAAATACATCAGGAAGAGGTTATAAAACTAATGATAGGCCTATATGTCAAATTTGCAACAATGTGGGACATACAACTATAAATTGCAATCACATGCTCAATTTCTCTTATCAAGGAAGGCAAGCACCTGCAAGCCTCAGTGCAATGTTAGCCGCTGCTAATATTTTTGATGAAGAAGAATGGATTGCAGATAATGGTGCTAATTCTCATATTACTTCTAATCCTGCTTCAATTTAAGAAGTCACTCCCTATGATGGTTCTCAAGTAATCAAAACAGCTAATAGTGAAGGTATGTCTATTGCTCATAAGGGTAACTCTAGTGCCACGATCATCTCATAATTTGTTGTCCATACATAAATTTAACTCTGTGAAGGATATGACTATGGGAAAACTCCCTTCCAAAGTCCACATAAAAATGGCTTATATCCAATCAACTTCAACTCCTCAGTTTATGCGCCACAATCATTGATAGTGCTCTTCTTCATAGAAGATTTGGTCATCCTTCATTTCAGTCTTTTCAGAAAATCTATAATCATCTACAGTTGAAAAATATCACCAATAAACCTTTTATATGTATTGAATGCAAACTATGTAAAAGTCAGAAAATTCCCTTTCAACTTTCATGTAATAATGCAAAACAACCTGCGGAGTTGTTGCGTTTGGATCTCTGGGGTCCTTGTCATGTAGCATCTATTTATGGATCTTTATACTATGCTAATATATAGTAGATGATTACACCAAATATTGTTGGGTTCTGCCTTTAAATTCCAAAACAGATTTTAAACATGCCTTTTTACTCTTTTGTTATTAGGATTGAAAATCTTTTGTCTTCACCTGTAATTACTATTAGACCTGACAATGGTGGAAATTTTTTGAACACATTTCTTAAACAATTTTGTGCTCATAAATGCATTACCCATGACCCACAATTGTTTCGGCTATTGTTATATGATTTTATGAGGTGACTAATTCTTTCTTAGTTTGGATGTAGACTTTAAACTTAGCACTTACTGGGAGGTAACTCATGCTCATGCGACACGGTAATAGCTTTCCTTAACTCATTTTCTTCGATTGGTAACAGTTTCTCCTTGTTCATGCTTTTAATCATTTATCTTTAGAACACTGAGGACAATGTTAGATTTAAGTTTGGGGGTAAGGGAAAAACTTTTAGTTGAAATAATAAAACTCCAAACTTTAGAAACTTGTGAACAATTTAGGATGACACTAACCATTCTAGGTAGATGGAAACATAACTCTTATCTATAGGAATTGGTATGCCCAGCTAAATGTTTTATTCATGGAAGGATGCACTTAGGTGTTAGAAATAACATGATAATCATTGTACAAGCATATCTCGGAGTCTATCTCGATCGTATCACCTTCTGTTTTTATTTTTGTAATTTTTTGTTTCTCTAAGTGATTTGGTGGGGCACCAGTATCTAATTGTTATCACCACCACGATGAAGTAGAGTGTTTGAGATCAATCCCCATCATTGTATTATTTAGACCATTATTCAAAAAAATAAAATAAATAAAATCGAGTATTGACACATTGATATGTGTGTGTTCTCCCTGTCTCCGTCGCCTAAGCAAGCGTGGAACGCAGGATCCATGAGAACTATCATGTAAGATGCTGATAAGGAACATGCGCTTGGATTCAAATTGATCCAATCATGTCTTCAATACATTTAATAATATAAAGATAATTGTTTTATTTTCTATAAATTGACCGTTGGGGCCCTTGTATATACCAGCTGAGTCGATATTAGTACAAGATTAAGACCAGTGGGAGCGTATCTCAATCCATTAGGATTCATCCTGGCAGTGACCTTCCGACAGATATGGGAAACGCTGTTCACCTTAGTCAACATGTACACCATTCATTACTTCAGTATCCATATTTTAATCTATCCATGTGCTTGAATTTGATTGATTCCGAGCAATGTGAATGCTGATAATTTCCATTCAGTTCTGGAACGTTTGATGATTATTTGAGTAGAGTTTTGCATTCTTATATGAATTTTGGTACGCTGAGTGCAAACTCATGTACATCAATCGGACTCATATAGGGTAATGATTCTTATAGACGAAGAATTTAGTATGCCAACTAAATAGCTAGTTTAGTGTCTACCCTCAATCATTCACAAGTATCTAAAGTTTGGAGTAAAGGTTTTGTGGGTATACCTCTTTGTAAACCCTCACGAGACAAAACTCGTCCACTAGGGACACCTAGGGGTTTAAAGGCTTATTGCACATGCTAAGTACAATCGCGATGCCTGGGAAAGTGAGTTAGGATTTTTATTTTCTAGATTAGATTTGCTCGAGGACTAGCAAATAATAAGTTTGAGGGTATTTGATAGACACATTTTTGTGTCTGATTTGTCCCAATTCTTTATATTGATAGTGCTCGATTATACGCTAATTGTGTTATTTTTGTTGTGTTTTTAGGTATTTTTGGGAAATAAACATTTTTGGAGAAATTAGCTCGAAAAAGTGTTAAAGGAACCCAGAAAAATTACTAAAGGCACCCCCAGGATATGTGCAAAAGGGATCCCAGGAGAGGATAAGGGCACCCCCCTTCTTCTTCACGTTCAAAAGAGTTTTGGCGGGAAAAATTTAGTTTCACCTGCAATATTTGCTGGATTGATTTTGGAAGTGTTTTAGTGAGATTCATCGCGGAAATGGTTTGGTTTGGGCCTGTTGCACTTAAACAAGACTGATAAGTCCACCAAATTCGTTTAAATATGGATTAATCATCGGTTTGGAGAGAAAACAGGGCACGCATATTCTGTGGAGATATTCTCGGTTTTTTTGATCCATTTTAGGAAGGATTGGGTGTGTCTTAAGGGTGTTTGATTCCAGAAGAGACATGTAGAAACGTGTTTGGGGTGTTTCAACAGCTGCAGACACATGAAAATATTCCCGAGTTATTTTTATTAATTGTTAGAAGATATGAGAATTAAAGTCAAAAGATTTGGTGTTGTAGAGTATAAATAAGATGCTGGGATGTCAGAGATGTGGGGGGGTCGAGATCAGGAAACTAAGAGAAGGTAGAAAAATCACTCCAGGGAATTCTTCTCTGCTGCTGCTGAAGAACATGAAGAACAGAGGTTACGACAACGGTTTCTTCATTCTCTCTTCCATGGTTTCTCAACTGTTTTGCAACGTTTATCTTCAGTTTGCAACATTTATCTTGAGCTTCTACTGTAAGAGTTAATATGTAACGCCTGTACAACGTTGCAGATTCACTGTTTTATTCTTTTTAGTATATTTTCATCTTCTAAACACTTTTTGAGCCATGTATCAAACTTTTGAAAGTGTTTTGAGAAAGATGAGCTAAACTCCATCACTATGATTAATTGGTAATTTTTAATAATTCTTTTATGACTTTTGTATTTATTATTAATTAAAATTATGATTTTTCTTAATTGATTGTGTTTTTATTTGATGATTTATGTTGGGACTTAGAGATTTTGATGAGCCATGCTTGTGATTTACAATTGATATTTTAAAAATCTACCTTTTGAAAAAAATTAAAGTCACTTATTTGAGCTAGAATTGTTTAGAATTATTATTTTTGGAACCAATTAAAAGTGGTTAATGGTGAAATCCATAACCTCAGTATTAGTGAATATTATTGTCATCTTTTGTGTATATTTTCTAGTTTGAAATCAGTTTTTAAATCTAAAATCAATCTTCACAAGTTCGAGAGTTTGAAACTCATTCTTACCACTATCTACAATCACATCAGATTACCAACTAGAGCCATCATTTTTCAACTCCTTTTGGATTTTTGTTTCATAGAAAACCATATTACAGTTTTCTAAATTCCTGCTTTCCATGGCTAAAACCATGCACTAATAAAAAAACTAGAACCAAGGAGTAAACAATGTGTTTTTCTGGGATACAGTCTTACTCACAAAGGATATATGTGCTTAGACCCATTAACTGGAACTATTTATATATCCAGACATGTTTATTTTGATGTCTACATATCCATTCAAGATTGATTCTCAATCTTCCACATCTTTAACCACATCTACTGTCAGTCCAACTGCACCATTACCTTCCATTGTTCAACCTTCTTTTGTTTTCTTATCTCCAACAAGTCCACATATGTGGTCTACTCCAACTTTAGTTACAAAGAATGATCATAACATGATAACTAGAGGAAAGAATGGTGTTTTCACTCAAAAATCTTACTTTTCCACAAAACATCCTTTACCTACTGCTCTTCTTAGCATCAGAATTGCAGTTCCAACTTGTATAACTACTGCAAATAAAGAGCAGGTCTGGAGAACTGCTTATACAAATGGGTATAATGGTCTGCAGCAAGGTGGTACATGGTTTTTGGTACCATTTTCTTCTGATCAACATTTGGTTGGCTGCAAATGGGTCTTTAGAGTTGATATAATGTTGATGGTAGTGTTGACAGATACAAAGCTTAGGTCGGTGACAAAAGGTTATCATCAACAACAAGGTATTGATTTTGAGAAGACATTCAGTCTTGTTACAAGACCTTTTACAATTAGAATCATTCCTTTTATGGATGTCCAGTTTGATTGGCAGATCAAATAATTAGATATTAGCAATGCTTTTTAGTCTCACAAACAATAACAACTTTATAGTCGTCATACTATAGATATAACCTCCAACATCGTCAACCTTTAACAATAATAGATGTTATTTTTAAGAAAGTAAACTTAAAAACTTAACCTTTTTTAAATCTTTCAAATATACTATTCGAATATTTATAAAATTTATATATCCAGAAAATTCTTTAATTAAAATATTACTACATAATGAGTACGAATATAAGTATTAAAATTCAGGTAAAAACCTATCTTTGATCTATCTTTATATATATAAAAAATATTATTTTTACGAAAATAAATTTAAAAACTTAATTTTTATAATTTTTTGTCAAAATACTAATCAGATATTTATAAAATTTATGTATACAAAAATATACTTAATTAAAATGTAATTGCACAATAAATACGAATATATTAAAGTTCATAAGTACATTCTTTTCAAAATTTGTATAGATAAAAAAAATATAAAATGTAAGGTTCTTACTAATTATTAGCTAATACTAACATGTTATTATGCATTTGTGTAGTTTTTGAGTCCAGCCGAATGTAAAACATCTCTTTCTTCTTTTAAGAGCTCTAGATCCGATTTCCGCTTCTCAACATCTGCATAGCGAGGTACATACCGCATAGTAATGTCCATCTAGGTTGTTAATCTCGGACTCTATATCTTATGATATATACCCAAAAATCAAATATCACCTGGAAAAAAGAATTTTGGATTTAGATATTTGGGTTTCTACCCAAAAATGTAATCATTTATAATTACATATATATAAACATATATAATTCTTACTTGCAAAAACGAATATCAACATTCAATTTTTTTTTATTTTTGTTCATTTTTCAAAATTTTATTATAATTCTATATAAAATACATTTATAAATATGTTTTCCTAATTTTCTTTTATTAGGTGATATTAGTTTCTCGCAAAATAAGATACTTTATTATTTTTTTCTTATGATTTAGGATTGGATATTATTTAAAAATTTGGATATATTCAAAATGAAAAAAAAAAAAAAAAAAAACTATGCTTGTTCAGATTTCAATTTAAATTCAAATATTTTGTGATTTTCTCGGATTCATATGCGGATAGTGCACCATCTTCATCCGTTTATACCATTACCACAAGCCAAAACTGACTTCCATTCTCAGGCTTAAGTGGATCTTGTCTGCATGGCACTCATACATGGAGACGAAATAAAATTTGATTTTTTTATTAAAAATGTGGTATTATCTCTGAAATAAAGCTTTTCAGAGTGGCATTACACCCAGCAAGCGATCATCTAATTTATATGCACAACTAGCAATTTTTAAGTTATATCTAGGTGTTGGAGAGGGAGGTGTTTAGCGTGTTGAGAACAAAGTACGGTGTTGGATTCAACACCTTCATCTCTAAAAAGATAACGCCAATAGCTGGGGATATTGCATTGAAAAACTTTGGATCAGCAGATGACTCTGATTTATTGAAAAAACTGTTCAAAGAATTGTCGGAGAAAATAAACTTATAAATGTTTTGTTTTTAGTCTCGGTGGGACCTTAGAACCAAATAATCACTAAGGGTCACTAGTTCATTTTTATTTTTATGAATGAACCTTTAGTCCCACATTGGAGAAACTAAAGATGATTTCTTTTTTTATTACCACAAAAATTGCATCTAAGTGAGGGGTCTTAGGGTTTAGAAGCTTTTGTGGTTGGGGGAGGACTAAAGCAATGAGCTAGTTGAAGTAAACAAACTTTTCATATATGCACGGTGCTTCGCACGCTCGGGTGCGCGTGCGGTTGCGGTTGTGACTGTGGCTAGGCTGCGGGCCAACCAGCACTTACGTTTTTTGAACATAATTTATTTCATTAAAATTTGCTTTAAATGTGGGGATGTCTGATCCGGCGAGTATAAATCTTGTCATAATGAAAATTAAATTTTGTCGTTTTATTACCGTTTCAAAATTAAATTTCGTACATAAATTTTTGATTAAATATAAAATTTATTTTCATTTATTACTACGCTGATTTTACTCCATCTTTTCTTAAAAGAAAACTGAATTCTTCATTTCAAAGCACTCTAGAGCAGGCTACTATCCCTAGCTCTTTTCCCCTCTTCTTGCTTTGCGCACATTGCTTGTTTATTTCCATTCCTTCTATCTTGCTGTTAAGTTCGTTTGAGGGTGATTTTTATTGTGCTTATACAAATCATAACGGGCAGTTCAATCCTGGACACATCTCCTCTGTTGGGGTATAGCGTCTCTCATTCTTGAGGAGTACCCGAGGACTATTGTGTTAAAGACAATTTGCTGAGCAGGTGGCTCTGTCCATTGAGTGTTTATCAATCAGAGATTTCCTAACCTTAACAATTTTCTCCTGTTTAGTGTTTTTCATTGTTGCAGAACCAACAATCTTAACACAATTTTTATTTCTTCTGTTTCAATGGCTAAAAGTGATCTAGACAGACCACAAAAATTCAATGGCAAAGATTTCAAAAGATGACAATCCAAAATGTTGTTCTTTCTAAATTAGTTGGTGCATTATCCAAAGGGTTAAATAGTGGTCGTGCAAAATGCTAAGAGCTAAATTTCTATAGGCCGGGATTGTAACTCTAAATCTTAAGTGTGAATTATCAGGCTAATCAGGCAGCAAATGCTATATATTAAAAAAAAATGGATCTTTATTTTCCAATGTCATCTATTTGTAGGTAAAAATAAAAAAATATAAGACCTATTTTTTTTTTGTAGGACGTGGGTATATTTTAAAAAACAAGTGAGTCTTTTATTGTGAGTGATGATTTTATGTAATGTTTTATGTTGTAGGTGGTTTTACATGAACTTAAAAACCAAACTTGATACTCAGATTTGGTTAATCTATGCGGTTCGAAACGACCCAAAAAACATCAAATGAATTCTCTAGTTTTTATTTCATTTTCATTCATTTATTTTGGTGAGTAACTGATATAACAATGTTAAAATCACTTGAACTATCTGATTTTGTTTCTAAAAGTTACTGAGGTTCTTGGGGTTTCCCATCAGCTGTGATGTTGAGGATCAGGACCAGATGGACTAGTTCTCAGAAGACGGAAATTTCTCCGGAATGCGTTATGATGCAGAGGATTTGGTCCTCCAGGAACCTGACTCTTCACACCGAATCCGTTATGATGCAGAGGATTTGGTCCTCCAGGAACCTGACTCTTCACACCGAATCCGTTATGATGCAGAGGATTTGGTCCTCCAGGAACCTGACTCTTCACACCGAATCCATTGTTGTGTAGAGGGTCTAGTCCTTCAGGAACCTGTCGCTTGACCTCATAGTCTACTAGCAAATCTCTGGCAAGTGCAAGAGAAGAGAACAAACACAAAAGAAGACTTCCAAGTATAACCTTCCTATTCGACCCCATTGTTGTAAGTTTTAACTTCTATAAGAGAACTGCTATCCAGAAACTGATCAATTTATAATGTACGAAAGCAAGATCTTTTGAGGTATTAACTGTGTGTACCCTGACTCCATCCATTGTACGAAAGCAAGATCTTTTGAGGTATTAATAGCACATTAACACTCCGAATGGAGATCAGAAAGATTTTCATTTTGTGTAGTTTTAAATTCAGGAATTTAAAATAAATCTCTGAATTTATCGGAAGCTTTAGGATTGCAAACCTACAAAAAGCTAAGAATCTGTACGCGTGGGCATCCCTGATTATTCTCTGTGGCTCATTAAAAATTCAGGTGCGATTAATATTTACCTACTCTTGACCAACATTTAACATTCAAAATTCAGGTGTGAAACAGTTCTAAAACATGGGATTAAACAACAATCTGTGATTCAGTATCATCAAACAAACCAAAACTTTGAATCTTCCACGTCACTGCTGCTGTTGCTCATATATTTGCATGTAGGTCTCGGATAGAGCAACCATCTGAGGAAGTGTTTCTGCAACATGAAGATCCTGCATCTCATACCTATAGAGACATAAACCACAGAACAGGAGTGTCATTAAATGTTTGCACTTTTATATGCTGATGCATTTAAAACATAGTCATATACAGAATAAATCAGTTAGAACATGGTCGAGTATTATTACCATAATTCCTCTGATTTCCGCTGAACAAATACCCTATAAACCCCTTCCCCGGGCTTTCCGTCATGAACAATATTTGCAATCAAATCATACTTAGAGCGCAACTTTTCATTTTCTTTCGGCGCAGGTAACGGAATGTAGTCCTTAAGCTCGAGATTCTTTACAGGAAAGTTAACTGATTGACACCGATAAGAAAACTTGTCAAAAAACAAAACAGCAACAATGCAAAGACTGTCGCAAGAGAATGAATGGTTTTACAAGTTATCATAAACTTGTTAGAAATGGGTAATTCTATTGCCCCACTTTCACATGGATCAAGAGAGGCTTAAACATCGTGCTCACCGTCAATCTCTGATTTAATGAAGCAAAGTCCACACAACCCAACAAGTACAATCACTTTGCCAGCAATAATGTCCACCTATTTCTCTCTCTGAAACATCTATATTACAGCCAAGTATATGATAGGACAAATCACACAGATATAAAGGTATCAAACTTCCATCAACTACGTTAATCCCCACTAGCCCCTTCTTAAAAACTAAACATTTTCTTCAAAACTGACTGTATCCATGTCAATCATCTCGACTATCGACTGGACTCAACCATCAAAAAGGGACTTCGAAGGTATAAATAACAATGTATCATTTGTCCTGGGGACTGGGGTCGAAACGGGGTCAAGACTACTACAGGCCAATTTCCTAAGATGCCAATGGTCTCAACTAACAGATTATTCAAAGGCACGGAGCTACATCATGTAAGTGGCCCAATATATTTGGCAAGGTGATGACAAATTAAGTAGGCCAATTTATAACTTTACTATATCTAACAAAAGTAAAGACTTACCAAGAGTTGGGTTTTTCTCTACGAAGAAATTGTTTTTCGTGAACCGACGCATATGGAGAATAAGATACTGAGGAAGTCTAGTGACTCGATACCGCATCCTGGCTATGGAAGGCCTCACAACCTCTGTAATAGACTCACCATCAAACTTCTTCAGTATGTTAAATAATGGAACCTGAAATACACACAACAGTTTAAACAACATCAGTAGAAAGTGTGAAGCTGTTACCCCACTCAATTGTCCCTTTGCTGACAACATTGACATAGTTATTGAGTCACACACCTGTGGTATTATATTTTTCTCCATTACATCTTTGAAAAGAGGAGGAGGTGGCAAATCAAGTCCAAGCATTAAGAAAGGCATTCTAGTAGTTTCCATCACCAACTTGCCATGTTCAGCTATCTCTTTCACAACCTCTAACTCCCCCTGTTGAGAAAAATAGTCAAGATCATATAAAGCATCTTCCTTTTTATTCAATAGAAAATGAGTTTGATGATTTGGTCTATACAAACTAAAAGATATATAAAAAATTAATCAACCCAAGTAAGAGATGGGAACCTGAAAACACTTGTAAATGATGCTTGTGTTACTTCTTGAGCTTCTGAGATCAGCATGCAGTGTGTTTAGTAGCCAGGACATGAACTCCACTGGATCAGACTGCGCCCCTATTCGGAAACGTTTTTTGCTGGCTTTCATGACTGCCTGCAAGAACTCATGGGGACTCACCTGTAGATAGGTTTAGGAAGGTTAAATCATGCTTTTATTTGGTTTTTGATTTGGTTTTTTATATATTGGGGGATAAGAATCATATTGTGGAAACAAGGTTATTAATAAACAAACCTGGCCTTTAAAGTTCCGTGCATGCCAAATCTTTCGAGTGAGTTCACCAAATCGATGAACAAGAGGCGACTTGCAGTTCTGATAGTTCTCAGGGATAAGAAAGAAGTTCCTCAAAGGAGTAACTCGCATTAAAGACTGTATTATGACATTCACAAAATCTGTCTCCTTAATATTATTGAGTCCCAACTGAAATATAACCAAGATGATGATCAGAAATTGAATATGGGTAAGTTCACACTGTCTAAGAAAGAGTTGACTAGTTAAATAGATAAAGCGGCATAGATACCATCCCAGGAAGATAGTCCGAACCATCAAGGGCTCTTGACCATTGCTTATTCTTTTCAAGCTGTACAACTTGATCCCTACTAAACCTGTGAAGCAGTAAATTAGCAATAAGAACATCTGTAAGCATATAGAGAAAGCAACAGGAGTAAAAGGAAGAACAAAATGCGAAGAGATTTACCTTGGGTTCAAAACATGTCGAATATCATCCAGTGACGGATCATTAATCTCATATCCATCAGGAAGGCAATAAACTTTTTCTGTTTGAAGATTGACATAAACATGGTGCCCTGCTTCGAGGCTGTGAGTATATGCATGAGACTTACGACCCCTGCCTTGGTAATACTTTCCACATACTAAACATGCATACACGTTAAGATTTGAGAGAGACACAGAACAGAATTTCTCGAAATCGAAGTCCAGAACCTGATAAACAGAAAACAAGCTATAATCAAACAAACAAGCTATTGTCAGTTACACATGAGACAAAGTAACCATTGCTGATAATGTGAAAACGCCCAAATCATCACTTGGAAAACTCACCTGGCGATTGACAGTATCGAGATAAGGACAGTCCCTCCTGATTTCAATCTGGCGGTTGCGCCTCCCTTGAAACATTTCTTGGTCAGCATCAGAACAATCATCCTCCTCTTCTTCTTTAACGCCATTGTCTTCAATCTTTCCATCTATCTGATCATCCTCGTAAACATTTCTGCCCCTCCTTCTATCCTCTTCTTCATCGTCATCATCATCATAAGAAGCCAGTGGAAGAAGAGGATTATCAATGACCGAGAGAGGAGTTAGAGAAGATTCCCGTTCAAGCTTCTGCTTCTTTACTTCGATTTTCCCATCATCATCTTCTCTCTTCCTATTCATTGTCTCCTTCACTTACTTCTCCTATAGTCTACAGTATATAAACACGTGAACTAAATCAGAAAACATTATCCTTGAGGCTATAAAATATCCACCAAGCTCACTAAGACAAGCAGCCACACATTGAAGGACAATAAAAGGTTTCTGAATTATCAGAACTTAAAGAGGAGATAAAACAAAACAAAACAAAACAAAACAATACAAACTTAGTACATAAAACACATGGTTTCACCAAATCCTACCCAACTGAACTTTTTGCCACAACAATGACAGGTCTCTGATTTATCAAAATCCCAAACCCAGTGTTTTCAGAAAATAATGGTAAGATGGAGTTGTTCAGGCTATAAATTACCCACCAAGCGCAGTCTATTCGAGCAGCCACATTCAGAGGAGATAAAAAAAAACAATACAAACTCAGTACATAACACCCATGGGTTCACCGCCTCCTACTCATCCAAATTTTTTGTCAAACATTCAAGGATCTCTAATTCGTCAATCAAAACCCTAAAACCATGGTTCTCTAAAAACAATCGAGGAATGATGGAATTGTTTAGGCTTCACACATTCCAATTGTTTTAAGGTTTCGCCTCTTTTTACACTGAATTAACCATTAAGGATTCTATTACTCACCTTTCTAGGGTTTATAAGATTCTGGGTACTACGTTTACAGTGTTTCAAATTGTAAAATGGTTTTCAGAAAATTATGCAATTCATTCATCCACATTGCTATCTAAAGAATCAATACAAGATTACAATAGGAAAAGTATAAATTAGGGCCAGGGCTTTCTCAGTTTCTGCAAGTAAGATTTCGACGAATTTACGAGTTAACAAGCAATTTCAAGCAGAATGAAAAGTAAAACCCTAATACAAAGAGAGGAGGGAGAAAGAGAGCTTACCTAGGATTGAGCTGCTGATCTTGGAACGAACTATCTACGGTTCCAACGGGACGATGCCAAAAATAACGAGACCTCCAATTTTTTTATTTTTTATTTTCGGTTCTTCGTTATTATTATTACTCTCTGACCATGGACATACTAAAAAGTTGACCATAAATTAAAAACTAAATTTTTTTGGTATAATCCATGGAGAAAGAAGAGTAGAACCTGGCCTTACGTCTGTCTCATTTTCCTTTTAAATTTAGTTAAGCGTTCAGCTAGTCTTATGTCCCATTTACATCAGGCGTTACTCACGTCTGATTTAAATTAATACACAGGCGGTACTTTAAATATCCGCCTGTTTTTCAGATGGTACACGGGCAGTACTGCAAGGTAACGTCTGACACGAGACGTATATTAACTTAACATTTGATGGGAAACGTACTACTAGGTGAACGCTCCACCAAAATTGGATTTGGTCCAGTTTTCGGATCAGATTTGGTCCCAAACAGTAAAAAAACTTGACTGTAACCAAATTTGCTCGCCCCACTATGATTAGTTTTGGACCGATTAAAGATTAAATTTGGGTATACTCTGTCTTTTGCTCGTCCCACTGTGGATGCTCTCACCGACCCCAAATTACACATACAGTAAAATTACTCACATTCCCTTTGTGACAGAAAACGCACTATTGGCATTTGGCAGCGGGGACGGACTCAGGATTATCCTTTGGGTAGGGTTGGATGTTGGGAAATAAAAAATGTATGTTACTAAAATTAATGTTTTACTACTTAAATTAATTTTTTTTTCCAAAAATAGATTGATGGGTGTTTGGATCACTAGTCCAAACTTGGGTGGAATTATAGCCATCCATTTGCACTTCTTAGTGAATGAGAAACCTTTGGTTGTCCCACATTGGGCAAA
>JAJJMC010001317.1:411948-429208 GCA_023531435.1 Papaver californicum
TTCTCTGTGTTTGTGTTTTTCTGTTACAGGAAGGTACTTCTCCAACATTGGATTATCATTAATGTGCAAGACGGCTGAAGGCTGCGGCAAAATTTTGGGACGAATTGCACAATTAATTTGCAACACAAATAAAGATTACAACATGCACAATTAATACCAAAAATGAGTTACAAAAAGAAATTTGTAATTTATAGAAGAAAAATATGAGGTAAATATGTAGGGAGGAAGAAGATTTTTTTGCTTGGATTAAGATTTCTCTCATAATATAAATGAAAATTTACATTAACTAAAATTTACATTGGCCAATTATATTACGAATGGGTTAAAGTACAAAAATTAACAATTTTTCCATAGTAATTTTTTGTTGGGTTAAAAATAGGGACGGGCTATAGCATGACCTGTTACAAGGTCCGTGCTTTCTTGGCAGGGAATTAGGGATTGAGAAAATGACGTAGGGGAAGGTTTTTATCACAAAAGATGATAGAACCCGCGACGACTTGGTAGCTAGAGGTGATGGATCATTAACCGTTTATTCTGTAATAGATTTTTTTGTTCAAAAACAATTAGAGTGTCCATGTAATCTGATAAGCAGTACTAGAAATTGTTGATCTTTTAGAAAAAGAAACACTGAACTTTTTTTTGATAGGACGAAGGAAAGATTCATTGAAACGAGGAGGTACTTAAGGGGGTACCTCAACCCAATGATTACAAAAGGCACAAGAGAACACCGAAAAGAAAAACGCACAAAATGAAGGGGGCCGAAAAAGAGAGTCCCAACGAGCAATAACCAAATTTACGGTTAAGCCTTAACATTTTAGTTTTAAAATTGAAAGATTTAAAAAAAAAAAAGAACATTTTAGTCCCGAAAAAGAAACACTGAACTTTGAAAGATTTAAAAAAAAAAACTGATCAAATTATTTTTAACGATGCATCCATGGAACGATGAAGTAAACGAACCCCAAACAGGTAATGGCCCCGTAATGCACATTACATTTACACCGAATTTGTTTGTTTCAAATTTGGAACCTGTATTACATAAACTGATCTTGCTAAGAACTATCTAGGGTTCCAACGAGAAAAGATGGCAAAAACTGGTGTTTTGTCTGTAAGGATTATATAAGCCTAGGTGGGGCTGATGTCTTTTGTGGAGCGTATGTAGTGTAGGCGCATTAGCACCTCAAAAGCTCAAAAGCCAGAAAACAAAACGAAACACAAACATGGCACATAAAGAAAGAGACCAATATAACCGAACTCAAGGCATCATCTTTCATAGTCTTTAAAAATTTCACATAATAAGTTCTATAGAGCAACTGATCATGCAAGAAAATTTGACATGGATTATCGACAGAGAAATTAGCAGAACAAACAAGATAAACATCAAGAAGAGTACATATTTACAATAGACAAAATCAAAGATTCTTGTTCTTGACTTCTTGCTTCATACATGAAAATCTTACATAAGCTTTCCTATGTTTCGATCCCAAGTTACAGATAGCATTGAGTTATATAATCCAGATTCCTCAAACGTTAGCTTTTCTTCGTAGTCGGGTGTCTTTGATGCACCTGGGATGACTAGAGTTAAGTTAAAACTCGGAAACTCTGCTTCGTCAAGCAAGGACCTACAAAAAGACCATATCATCTGAATCGAATCTGTTCGGAGGAAACTACGTTGTGCTCTATGTCCATCAGGAAGTCGAACCCCAATTCTGCAGAGAAGCTTTTTGTCGACCTTTGGCTCTTTAGTGAGTTCTGGATACGTCACAATAATCCTCTTGATCAAGGAGGTTTCTGTCTCGTCAATTTTCAATTCGTTTGGACCAGCAGTAGTTGTCAAGTTTTTCATTGAACCTGCCAGTGCTAGTACCAGCTCATCGTCATCTTCTTCATCGTATTGAGACTTTTTTCTTTGACGGTTACAAGGACGTTCAACATGATGTTGATGAGGTACTAACTCCTCATTTAATTGCTCAGAACCCCGAACCCCGAATGTGAAGACGTTTCATCTGCTCTATGGTAAAAGTCTGCATGAAAGATCAGCACCGCACGCCATAGTGAATTTAAAAGTATAGGAAAGAAAAGAAGTCGTGGTTTCTAGGCTGAAATAGGTGTATATCTGTAGATTTACAATAGGCTGAAATAGGTGTAAATTTATAGATTTACAATAACCAAAATATGCAATTATAATCCTAAACCAATTACTATTAGGAACACAAAGGCAACGCACCGTCTTCGTTCTTTCCCTACATGCTACGGACGATCCGTGTGTTTCTTAATGGTTTGGGTTTGGACAAGAGACTAAATCCCAAATTGATAACAAGGTTACAAGGTGTTCGAGTTTCTGATTGGTAATTTGCTGGTTGACCATCGGGTCCTCTAGATTGGATTATCTAGTAATTCCTACGTTTCTGATTCGTATATATCAAATCAGAACAATCATATTACGCTGGGTTTTACTAAAAGAGACTAAAACCCAAATCTTCCAATGTAGTTTATACTGAATCCAGTGCCTTGCTTTTTATACATGTTCTTATTATGATTGTTTAACCAAGATGAAGACAGTGCAAATGTGCATGAACCTCTTTACAATCAAGTCTCTTCAACAACATGTAGTTGTCACAAAAGAAAGATACTCATGTTTGAGTAACTGAGTAATCTTCAACCACTTGGTTATAGTGGTGGTTCCTTAAAATTTCTAAGAAGAACGTGGGGTGGTGATAGCAGCAACGCCGGAGTAGGAATCTCATTGTCTCAAACGGATCGACTTTCAATTCCAGTCAAACTTCTGTTCATATTCAAGATGCTGAATTACTGAAATAGCTTTGTTAGCAACAATAGCTTCAATTCTCAAATGTTGCAGCATATCACCAACAAAGAAAAACCCCAAAGAAATCAGCATCCTTATACTTTAAAAGAATATCCCTCATGCGTACTACATATCATTGCATTGTGGGAAGGATACAAACCTTGATTTCTTGCATACTTAAGTAAGTTTGTCAGATAACTTGAGACGACATATGTATTGTGCAAACAACCTAACCATCCTTAACATCACCACATGCAATCAGAGCACTATTAGACGAATGGAAAAAAATTGTATTAGATTAGCAGAGAACAGATAAGCATCAATAGATATGTAATACTCCATATTTCAGCTGTTAATCATAAACAAAACATACTTCAAAAGAGAAAATTAATTGCAGTAGTAAAGCGAAGAAGTCTGTGCTCTTTACTCCCACAAACTTGATTACAGGACAAGGATAGTAGACTATATAAAACCAAAATAAGGTGATTGCTTTTTTCAAGTTCAATCCCAAGTTACAGATATCATTGAGTTTGCTAGTCCAGACTCCTCGAACATTTGCTTGCCTTCATAGTCGAGAACCTTTGATGCACCAGGGATTGCTTGAGTCAGCTGAAAAGGCCGAGACTCTGCTTCGTCAAGCTGGGAGCTACAGAAAGACCATAACAACTGAAGTGGATCTGTTTGAAGGAAATTTCGCTGAAGTCTACGTCCATCAGGAAGGCGAAATCCAATTCTGCAAAGAAGTGTTTTGTCCACCTTTGGCTCTTCAGGGAGTTCAGGATATGTAAGCTTCTTGCTTGAGGAAGTTACTGGTTCGCCAATCACCAATTCATCTGTGTCAATAGAAGCTGCAGCTACAGGTGCCGTGGATTCTTGTTTTTCAGTAGTCTGAGAAATTTCGGTTGGACGCTTACGACAAAGTTGGGCGTGATGATGTTTAGGACCTGCATCCATGAAAGGTGCTAAATCCTCCAATAATTGCACAGCTTCAACCATTCCGCTCCATGATTTCACTTTTTGTCCTGTGATTGGGTCCAAAACAAGTATGGCAGGAAAAGATGTCAACTTATAATAGTTGCACACCTTTAGACCTTCAGTGATATGACCATAAACTTGCCAAAAGATGAAATTGGTGCCGATAGTCTGAGAGACAGCTTCATGTGCCCATGTATGCAGGTTTAGCGCATAAGAGTCAAATTCTTTTTTAGACTGCACATTTACAATCAACCACCTGTCTTGTGTTTCAGCGATTTGTTTTGCCTCATGGAAAGGTCCCTGATACATCAATTTAAGAGGGAGATTATCCTGCGAAGCACGATTATTAGCTTGAGACGAGTTATCTACTGGGGCAGCACTTTGTGCAGAACCCCAAAGACCACCACACACATCTTGACTATAAAACAGCCTAACTGCGTCTTCAACATTCCAGTTTGTTGCTTGTAAATAATGTTTAGCAGTCTGGACCGACTGCCCAACAACAACTTCAAGAAACGAAGAAATCAAAGGTTGCTGTTGCTCATCAACACTACTCTCCAACTCTTGCTCATCATCATCAGTCTCCAACTCTTGCTCATCATCATCAGTCTCCAACTCTTCCTCATCAAAATCACTCTCCATATCTTGCTCATCAGCATCACTCTCCATCTCTTGCTTATCAACATCATTCTCCATCTCTTGCTTATCAACGTTATTATTCTCCATCTCAAAAAATAGTATGAGCAGTAAAATTAAACTTTCTTTCGTTTCCAAAGAAAACTACAAGTGTAAGAGTACAGACTTATTGGTCGTCTATTTATAGAATCTGATCGAATTCTAATTATAACTTGTATAGAACTAAGGAAAGTGGAACCAAACTGGATTTGGAAGGCGACAAGTTAGATGTATTCGTGTGGGTGTAGAGGCTGGCAATAGTAGTATCAGATACAGTTTAATGGATATCTAAGGCCCAGCAGAAAGGAATTCACCCAACTCCCACAACCACTACAATAACTACTCACCACCACTGTTGCCAGTATTTCCCCCACACTAATGCCACCGCCTCCTTCACCATTCACCCAGCACCCACCACAACTATTGCCACCCCTACCACCACCACTCACTAATATCACCGCACAAACACACTAAACGTCGATCAAAAACGAATCGCATTTTCATTGACTCTTAAGTACTACCAACACATACCACCCTTGTAGGATGGGGATCTCAACCTTTTGTTTGTTCATCACTGTGTTATACATGCCAAGTTGTCTAGAATTGAGTTTTTTATAATACAAAATATGCGTAAGCGCAATAGTTTAATTAAGACGTAATCAACACACTGCTAATCTTATTAGAATTAAAAGTGATTTATTACGATTTATTACCAAAAATTGTTTTGTTACCTAATTTATCTTGATGGGACCAAAGGGTCACTAACCTATATTGGGGGTGGAAATAACAAATCCATTTTTCACTTTTATGTGAATGAGAAACCTTTAATTTGTCCCACATGGGATAGACCAAGAATGAAGTCTATCTATATTACCACTAAAGTTGCACCTAAGGGAAAGAACTTGTGTATTGGATATGAACTAAGAGAATGGGCTAGTGAGCAAACTCACACATGTGCGGTGCTTCGGAGCTTGCGTGTGTTTTGGCGTGAGCTGGCGTGTGCGCGACGAGTGCCCGGTGTGAGCTCGACGTGTGCCTATCAAGACTTAATGGTTTTTTATTTTAAATTCCTATAATAAATATTAAAAACCGTTTTATTATTTATGAGAATTAATTAAAAAGATTTTTCATAAATACAATTTAATTCTTTTCTCTCAAATTTGCCTATAAAAGAAAAAATAAAATTCATTTTTCAATTACCCCAGTCACAGCTCTATCCTGATGACTTTTCCCCTCTTCTCGCTTTGTTTGCGCACGTAGTTTTACTTTTAAATAATTCTTATTCTGTTATTAAGTTCGCAACGGGCCAACGAGTTTTTGCTAGCTGGGTTGGTATCAGGTGGTTTTATCCTGGATTCACTTTGTCCACACAGGGGTATAGCAACACTCTTTCTAGAGGTGTACCCGAGAAATATCGAGTTAAGGGCAGTCTGTTGAACAGTCGACTCCATCTTTCTGTGTGTGTGTGTTTGTCTGAAATGAGTGCTTCTATTTTCTAATCAATAACCAATTTCAAGTTTTTTGTTCAGTTTGTTCATTGTTACAGGAACATTATCCAACAATCTTTACTCGATATTTTATTAAATTTGTAACAATGAAAACGAGAAATAATTTGCAGAGTGATATTGGTTACTGCGAAATTTTTTTGGATTTTGTCAAGAGGGTATGTAATTTCAGAGAAGCAGGATTGTAAATTGGGGGTTTCCAGTTTTTCATGTTTTCACTGAAGAAGGAAAAGAAAAGAAAAGAAAAAAGGGTTTTGGTTAGAAGGTGAAACAGAGATGGAGAGAATGAGTTGGAGAATGGATGGATGTCTCAATCGAAGAGGAAGGAGGAAGTTGTGATGTTGGACGCTGTTGGGTTCAGGAGTGTGGTTCGAGTTTCAGTAGGTATTGATGATATGCTGCTGTAATTATGAATGGGTTGTTTCCAGTTGAACTTTTCTTTATCGTTTCAAGCTCAGCTGATGTTCAGTCAGTTATAGGCTGTGTGGACAAACAAGTTTGGGAATGTTTTTCCAGCCGGTAATTCAGTGAAGACAGGAGTGTTGCATCCATGGTTTCTTGGCTATATATCAAGAGTTAGAAGAGGGTATTTGGCACAGGATAAGAGAAGTCTTCAACACCGAGTGAGAAATGAAGATTTAGTACAGTAGAAAGATTAATGGGTTCAAATTTTTGAACCGTGAATTCAGCAATTTTTGTTCTATCTAATGGTAAGAATTAGTAAAATGCTTAACGCGTTTACTAAATTAACGCTTACTAAATTAATGCGTTTTTCAAAGTCAAGCCTTTTGTTCCGAACGTTCACTTTCTATGAAGACAGAAAATTAAAGGTTGCAAATGAAACTTAATTCATGACGTGGAGAATTAATGGGTTAAATGCAAATGTTATAATATTTACAAGTGAAAGTTAACGCCTTAATGGATTAAAAACTTGAAGTATAAATTCGGCATTTATATTCTAACTAATGGAAAATTCTTGAAGACAAGATTGATTATCTATTTTAATACTCATTGGTGATTCAGGAGTTGGTAAACCAAATCTTTGTCTAAATTTACCCGTAATGAATTCTGTTTTATTGTTGAATTCGCGAAGAAGAAGAATTAGTGGGGTAGATATGGAATTCTTTAGAAGATGAAATGATGTTCTGTTTCTTTGTTCTTTGAATTTAATTCTTAATTAAGGGCGGAATATAAATTACGGAATTTTCGGAGGCAGTTTTCTTAGTCATTAAATTATGAAATTTTCAGAGGCAGTTTTCTTGGTCGTTCTAAAGGAAGCAAAGGAAACTAAATATGGACGAATCAAAATATACATGTATGATTTATTAATTATAATCATAATATATAGTTTAATATATATGAATCGTATGCATGTTGTCTTGAAACTATTAAAACGGTTAATAAACTTAATTTAACAACCGTAGGTCACGTTTGATGAACGTTGAGATGCACTAAAATTTATGCACTAAAATCAAGACAATTATTATACACATAATAAAACTTTGTTATCATGCTCTGAAATGATTTTACATGAAGCATGCGTGAGTGTTGATTATTTGATTTTAAATAAATCATGTTCATAATATAATTAGGCAATAGTTTATAGAAATCGTAAGGATTTTATTTATAGAGAAATAAAATAAAATAATGTTGAATTATTATGAAAAATCAAGAGAACAAGTTTTTTGGTACAGTGTCTGAAGTCAAATTGGTAACCAATGTGAGAGACTGGTGGGTAGACTCTGATGCTACCGAACATGTCCGCGGAAACAAAGATGTGTTCACCTCCTATCAGAAGGTAGCGGAAGGAGAAAAGCTCTATATAGATAACTCGTCCGCAGCACAGGTTGTGGAAAAAGGCAAAGTTGGGCTGAAGCTCATTTTTTGGCAAATTTCTCACATTGAAGAAATTGTTCATGTTCCGGACATCTGTAAAATTCTTGTATCTTGTAGTATCTTAGATGATAAGGGTTTTTATGAATCTGAGAAAAATAGTGTAACTCAGTGTAAAGAGCTATAAGACAGAGGGTTTTACAAATTAGATGTAACCTCATTTTAAATAAATAAAAATGATTCCTTTTATGTTTGTGTGTCATTGAATGTTTGACATGGCATACATGGTCATGTTATTCAATGAACAATTTGGCGAGCATAGGCTGCATTCCCAAATTTAATTTGGTAATTAAACATAAAGGTTAAATATGCATAAAATATGAATATTCTAAAATGTCTTATAAGAAAAAATGTTCAGGAAAAAATTCTAAACTCTTAGAATTAATTAACTCATACCTAGTTGACTTGAACTCAGTTCAAACTAGAGGTGAAAATATAATCCCTTAAGGAGATGATGAAGCCATGAATTAGTTCAGGACTACCTGCGAACTTGTGGGGGGAGGTCGTCCTCTCAGCTTGCTATGTCCTGAACAAATTACTTTTAAAGGATCAGACAAATCTCAAAATGAATTATAGAAAGGTAGACAACCCTTTTATGCATACTTCATAAATGTGGGGGGTGCTTGGCTAAGGTTTCTATCCCTCAACCGTAAGAGGAAATAGATATGACCAAAAATTGTTGATTGTGTCTTCATAGGATATCCTGAACACACTACAGATTATAGGGTTAGGGTTGTAACTTCTGATATTTCAGAAATTGGTCTGAATACCAATATGGAATCTAGGGATGTTATGTTCTTTGGAAAAAAAATGTCTTCCTTTGAAATCTGAATCTCGCATAATATGTGTTGATCCCCTAGATATCCTTTATACTTGTCAGATACAACTTCCAGAGGAATATGAAGTTGAGTCTAGAAGAGGCAAAAGATTTATAATAGACAAATCTTATAGAGCATGCAAATTTTGATCATGTAATGTTTTTAGTGGATTTCAGAAAAAAAATAAAAAAAATAAAGAAATAAAAATATAATAATAATAATAATAATAAATGAATCTGACAAGTGTGTTTACACTAAAACTGTCAATGATGCCTGTGTGATTGTATGCTTGTATGTCGATGATATGCATATACTAGGTACAACCATAAATGTAATTAATTCCACTAAGAACATGCTAAATGAGAACTTTGACATGAAAGACTTAGGTCCTATAGATGTAATCTTAGGAATGAAAATTAGAAAGGAATCTAATGGTTACAGTCTTAGTCAATCTCATTACGTTGAATCAATTCTTAGAAAAAATTTAACCAGTTTGATAGTAAACCTGCGAGTACCCCATATGATCCTTGTTGTCGAATCAAGAAGAACAAGGGTAATGGAGTTTCGTAACTTGAGTATTCACGGGTCATAAGAAGTCTGATGTATTTAATGAACTATACGAGACCAGACAATGCCTATGATGTGAGTAGGTTAAGTAGGTATACTTATAATCCGTGACAAAAGCATTAGGATGCACTTTTCAGAGTGTTAAGGTATCTGAAATAAACTTTAAACTTTGTTTGAGTTATGAGAGATACTCTGCAGTCCTAGAAGGATATTGTAATGCAAACTGGATAGCAGACCCAGAGGAGTATAAATCTACGAGTGGATACGTTTTCACTCTAAGATGTGGATCAGTGTCTTGGAAGAGTTCCAACCAGACCTGTATCGCTCGGTCCACTATGGAATCAGAGTTTATTGCATTAGATAAAGCAGGAGAGGAAGCCCGCTTGGCTAAGATGCTTTTTAGAAGACATTCCTCTCTGGCATAGGCCTGTGCCAGCTATATCTGTACACTGAGATTGTCAAGATGCAATAGCTAATGCTAAAAATAGCAATTATAATGGAAAATCCGTTCATATTCGGAGAAGACACAACTCTCTAAAACAACTAATCTCGAATGGCGTTATTTTTGTTGACTTTGTGAGGTCTAAGGAGAATATCGCGGACCCTTTGACGAAAGGCTTGTCCAAGGAGATAGTTAGTAATGCATCGAGAGGGATGGGACTTAAGCTCATCAATTAAAACTTGCCATGAAGGATACTCAACCTTGCTGACTGGAGATCCCAAGATCAAGGTTTTGAATGAGACAACTAATTTGTGGCAGGTAAAAATTAAACACTATCAGATAATTATTTTCTCTGTCCCTTCCCTATGGTGTAGACGTGATAGTGTGACTGCATGTGAGGATGACTTATAGTAAAGCCTTAATGAGTTCTATAGTTTCAATTTAAGATTGAAATGGGGTGTAGCAGTTAACACTCTTGATAGAACTCACCTATCTGAATGAGGAAGTGGGTCGCTTCCTATGAGAACTGAGATGATTCTCTAGAGCATTCTGAGAAACGGGATATGTCCAGGGCCAAAACGGACACAACGGCGTGAACTTAACAGCACTCTTGAGAGATATCTCGTGTAAGGAGCTATTGATGAATTACACCAAACGATGGCAGTTCAAGACATCGCGTTCACTGTCCATCAAGTAGTTCTGGTACTTCTCACTAAGCAAAGGTTCAATTCCGTATGGACACCTATTCTCGTTTTCCGGTTTTCTAATTTATCGCTTTCTTCATTCATGTGGGGATTGTTAGAATTAAAAGTGATTTATTACGATTTATTACCAAAAATTGTTTTGTTACCTAATTTATCTTGATGGGACCAAAGGGTCACTAGCCTATATTGGGGGTGGAAATAACAAATCCATTTTTCACTTCTATGTGAATGAGAAACCTTTGATTTGTCCCACATGGGATAGACCAAGGATGAAGTCTATCTATATTACCACTAAAGTTGCACCTAAGGGAAAGAACTTGTGTATTGGATATGAACTAAGAGAATGGGCTAGTGAGCAAACTCACACATGTGCGGTGCTTCGCACCGAAGCACGCGGGACGTTGACTTGCGGAGCTTGCGTATGCTTGCGTGTGTTTTTGCGTGAGCTGGCGTGTGCGCGACGAGTGCCCGGCGTGAGCTCGACGTGTGCGCAGCGTGTGCCAGCGAGTGCCTATCAAGACTTAATGATTTTTTATTTTAAATTCCTATAATAAATATTAAAAACCGTTTTATTATTTATGAGAATTAAATAAAAAGATTTTTCATAAATACAATTTAATTTTTTTCTCTCAAATTTGCCTATAAAAGAAAAAACAAAATTCATTTTTCAATTACCCCAGTCACAGCTACTATCCTGATGACTTTTCCCCTCTTCTCGCTTTTTTTGCGCACGTAGTTTTACTTTTAAATAATTCTTATTCTGTTGTTAAGTTCGCAACGGGCCAACGAGTTTTTGCTAGCTGGGTTGGTATCAGGTGGTTTTATCCTGGATTCACTTTGTCCACACAAGGGTATAGCAACACTCTTTCTAGAGGTGTACCCGACAAATATCGAGTTAAGGGCAGTCTGTTGAATAGGCGACTCCATCTTTCTGTGTGTGTGTGTTTGTCTGAAATGAGTTCTTCTATTTTCTAATCAATAACCAATTTCAAATTTTTTATTCAGTTTGTTCATTGTTACATGAACATTTTCCAACAAATCTTTGATGGAATCGAAAACTAGTTTGTATCTGAATGGATAATTATGTGCATAATCTCAGTTTTTTACTTATTAATCAGTTAGTATTGGATAGCAGCTGACAGCTTTGTAACAGCAACTACTGCGGGGTGGAATTATTCTCTAATTCACCACCTAATTCAATACATCCGCACCCATTGGCATTAGAGAATCTCCCTTTTGTTTCCGACCTAATTTATGACTTTTTGACTTAACTAAGTCGAAAGATTACTTCAGAATTGGTATCCAAACGCTTTCCAGGCTTCCGCTGCTAGTGAGAGATGGTGGTTATGCGTAAATGGTAAAATCCTTAACCATGAAATTCACATATCAATAAAGCACTCAGATTAACAGACCCATAGACATTGGATAACAACTAAAACATAACAAAGTTATAAAAGAAAAAGAAAAACTTATAGCTAATATTGTTGGCTGCTCGATATGCAAGTGGAGGAAATAGATGCATGCATCTTCTCCAAAAGTTATGGCTGACTTGGTGCGCTTGGCGATTCTGGAGATTCTGCAGGATCAGGGCCAATAGGAACAAGTCTGTTAACATCTACAGATGGAGGGTTTGGAGATGTATCTGGAGATTTTGCAGGATTAGGGCCAACTGGAACAAGTCTGTTGACATCTGCAGATGGTGGGTTTGGAGATGTTTCTGGAGATTTCGCAGGATTAGGGCCAACTGGAACAAGTCTGTTAACATCTACAGATGGCGGATTTGGAGATGCATCTGGAGATTTTGCAGGATTAGAGCCAACCGGAATAAGTCTGTTGACATCTGGAGATGTTGGATTATCTCAATGGATAAGTGTTTTTCTTCCAAAACTTGTTGATGCTTCTGGTAGACTTGGGCCTGGTGGAGATGCTTCAGGATCAGGGCCAGTTAGAACAAGTCTCTCCATATCTACAACTGAACCATCACCACTAGCAAACACAAGAGATGAAAATGCAAATAAGAGAAGACCAACTCTGACCAACTCTGACCAAATTGTTTACCTCCTGCATTGTTTCTAAAACTCCAACAACAACGATACTGTGAAAGAATGCTTGAGCCTCTAAGAGAGAGTTAGTGAAGATCGAGCGTTATATAAATTTAGAATCGTACAAGATATTACAATCTTAATTGAGGATCCAATCACATTTAATGGTGATTGACGACCAAGTGAAGTAGCAAATATTATGCCCAGAAGGCCAAAATCTTCCAACAGTTATTGATCCGTCAAGAGTGAGGCGGTTAGTCGCCCAGAGAAAAGTGGAAGTAACAAATCTGTAAATGAGAGTGATTCGAAAGCAGTACGTAATTCCGTTCGTCGAACGAGGTAGTCAAATGTTGCACGCGAAAAGGTAAGTACCTAATCTGGCGGACCATCTTTTCTTTTTTTAGTAGGGGCAGGGGTCGACCCGGCTGGCTAAGCTGTTCTAGTAAAAGAGGCAAATAAAAGTCTTTCGAAACAAGGATTCAAATTCCTTTAATATATTATTCTCTAGCATAAATTATGGTAAGCATATCCTCGGGTTACTACTAGATTATCGAATTCAATTTCGTGCATACTCATTTAAAGAATGCTAGCTTGACATTCATTTTCAACAAAAATAAGGAGTGTTAAACCATATCTAAAAGTTGTGCAAATGTAGTTTTTTTCATTCAAAAAAAAAAGAAAGTACTATGCAAGGAAACATACATAGTTTACTGTAAGTAAAGTAAAATATCGGATATGGAAAAGAAAATTCAGAGATACAAAAAAGGAAAACATGACAAAATGCAGCAGGAGTTTAAAGACCAAACCAAGCTCAATATGCTTCCAAAATCTCAGGTCTCAAGAACAAGCACCATTTTGTATTACTTTCCGGGTGGCAGGAAATGAAGAATCCAACCAACTTGCAGCTTTGGCTCGTTCCACATAACGTGTAAATTGTTGTTCAGCATCTGGAACATCTAAAGCCAAGTCATCAAGAGAGTCCGCAACTCTCCCAAAACCTTTCATCATCTGATCTGGAGTAAAGACCCCTACGGAGAAACCATGCTCTAGTAAACCCCACAATCTTTCATTCTTCTTCTCCATAACTGCTACCAGCGCTTTCTTGATCACTTCATGGTGAAAAAATGGCATACCTAGCTCCCTTATGCAGCAGAATGCTTCTCGTAACTCACCACCTGAATCATACTCTTCCAAGAGCTTTCCAATCTTATCTTTAATATCCTCAATATCCCAGCCAGGCCTGCTACTCCCACCCCCACCCCAACACCTTAAGATCCGCTCCCCCGACAGTCGAGCCTTGAGCACTGACCGTGCCATTTGAAGTACTCTACTTCCTATTGAGTCTTGCCCTGTCAATTGGCTTCCAATCTCCTCTAACTGTTGTGGAGCCAGAACTTCATCGACAACTGCCCTAGCTAAAAACATTGCAAGATCCTCCACAACAACTGGAATATCCAATGCAGTGTCGTCTGCAGATTCAACTAGCATCATGAAACCATTTATGACACCATCAGCTGGTAAGGACAAAGATGATAACAATACAGATGCCATTTCTTTCTCTCTATTTTTCCGATCCATTGCTATAGTTATTAGTTTTTTCACAAACATAGCACTTAGTTCAGAAGAAGAAGTATACTTCTCTGATTCAAGGCTACTAATCACCTCTAATATGTCACCTGACAAGAAATATTCCTGGATAATGTACTGGGCCTTGAGCTTGAAAACTCTGGCAGTGTCATCTTCTATTTGCTTCTGTTTTTGGAAACTCAGAGATTTTAGAGATGAAGCACATAACCAACCTTCAGATGCTGCTTTGGATATCAAGGACTGCAGAATTTCCCTTGCGCTAAGAATATCAAGAGATAAGTCATCGACTGTGTCAATAAGACGGCCAAAACCCTTCGTCATTTGGCTAGAATTAATGAAACCCTCCTCAGCAGCTTCCTGCAACAAATCAAGGAGACGATCTTCAGAACCCCGCATTTCCATTGCTAGTATAAGAGCCCGTTTGACTATCTCATGGTGGAAGAAAGGAACTTTCAAATCCTTGATGCACCTGAAAGCCTCCATCTTATCACCACTTGCTATATATTCTACAAGCAGATTGTTTATGTTAGTTTTCACATCCTCAACGGTTTTGTTCTTGCTTCCACCCCACTTGCGCTCAATGATCTCTGCATGAAGTGGAGCCGATAAATAGCTTTTCTCAGCTCTTGTTATAACCTCAACCCCTTTCGAGTCCTTAGGTAATGATCCCATTTGTTTGGTCAAAAATGCTGGAGGAAGTATGTCATCAACAACTGCCCTAGCTATAAACAACGCAAGAACATCTACAGTGTCTGGTATATCTACAATCAAATCATCTGCTGATTCAACCAATTTGCTGAAGCCTTTGTAAAGTTGTGGTGGATCGATCACATTAGCATAAAGTGTAGATAATAAAACAGCAGCCATTTCTTTCTCTTTGGCATGTCTATCCATTGCCATAGAGAGAAGCTTCTTAACAAAATAATAATTATATTCTGGCATATCAAGTTCTCTTAGTTCATTCGCAGTAGAGACAACATCATCTGTAGCAAAGTATTCCTCTACTATTACAGTAGCCTTCTTCTTGTACTCATCAAAAACGCCAAGCGGTTCTGTTGTGTAGGAATGACTGTTATCCTGCTGACAGGTAATCAAATAAGTTTACTTTTAATTGTTTCCATAACAACGCGAATACATAAGTACCTACCAAATATAACAAACAGGCATAACAGTTTTAAACTAACTAAAAAGAAAATACCTCATTACTATCATAGTTGAGATCGTTTGGATCAACAGTATTATCATCTCCAGTTTCAAGTATGCCTCCCCATGTTCCCTTTCCACCTGATCCACCTGCAACAACAACACCACACTAGGTCATAAAATGGTAATATAAGAAAATAAGAATTAAAAGAAGCACCAAAAGGCAAGTCAGATAATAAACTAAAAGTGGACATAGATCTAACACAACAGCAGGCTGCACAAAGAAGCCCTTAGTGCGAGGTTGACGTTGACAGCAGACAGTAAGTGACTATTCACAAATTGAAGTCAGGCTAATGTCTGAATCAGTTAATTTTGGCTTCCAAATAAGATCTATGAGAGATCTGATGCAGCTGTTAAAAAAGTTCTTTGATACTAGTATAACAAACAACTAGCAAAATTGATCTACTCCTTAACAACGTTACTTCCTCTTTGCATAGGCTGTGGTATACCTAATCATATCAACACCCATAAAATTCCATCTACATACTTTAATAACATGTTACCTTTTTTTGGACGTCCATCTTTTGAGGAATGTGAATGCCTATCATGCTTCATTGGGATCTCCTTGCTCGTAACATGCTTTCCATGAACAGTTTTAGGAGACCTCGGAGACTTTGGTGACATAGTAATCTTTAACGGGGAAATAGAGGGATCCACATCCTCTGACAAGTAATTCTCTTCCTTGGTATCCATCTCAGTAAAACACGGTTTCTCTATCACAAAACTCACTAGTTCTAATAAAGAAGATAGAGAACCATTCTAAATAACAACGTCCATGCCAACCGTTTTCAGCTTCATCAACAGTGGCATCCACCTTCTAATGCCACTGTCAAAATTAATTGCTCCAAATTGATCTCAGCCCGTCTATCAAACTTGTGATTATACTGCACAAAACTTAAAATTTGTTTTGATGCACTTAGCTCCTTTGCTTCGTTGAAATCTAATCACTGTCAAAGCCTAGAATTAGTAACCGAAAAAAAAACAAAAGAAAAATGAAGATTAGAAATCAGTAATTAAGTCTGAAAAGTGCAGTTTGCCCAAAGAGAAAAGGAATCTAAACAAGTACAGAAATAGTCAATACATCCAACTAATAGAAGCAACAATCTTACCAACAAAAAATATATATCACAAATCTTCAAATTGACTAAATCAAGCCATGAAACACAATCAATTCAAACAGAAAAAAATAATTAAAAGATTAAAAATTCAGATCCAAATTTCGATGTTTACAATGTATAAAACACAAAATTACCTAAGAAGAATTTGATTTAACAGTTTTAGGGTTTGAATATTCATACCATGTAGAGAAGCAGGGATTGGAATGGATTGGGGGAAAAGGAATAACGACTTATTTTTAGAAAGAGAAAGAGGAGAAAGAGTGAGATTTGACAAAAAAGGGGAGGAAAAACCCGGGAAAGGCGTTGGTCAAGGTATAACTGAATTTGAACAAGTAGGTTAAGATCCTTAAGACGTGGGCTTTTTTGTTATCACGTTCCTGTTTATGTAATAATCGGAAGTTAAGTTTGATTTTCAGGCCGTTAGTTATTTCTTGGACCTATTGAACTGCCAATGTTCGGCTTAAATGGTTGCGGACTGCGGAGGTACTGACTGAATCCTACCGTCTCTGTGATCGTATTAAGCACCGATGCAGTGTTTTATGTTATGGAATTTCTTGGGTCATTAAGCAATTTTTATAGGTTTATGCTTTCGGTGGAAAAGAGTAAAATTTGTGTTTTTAGGAATTAGACCACAAGGTACTTTTTGAATCATTACAAAAACTTTAGAATATATCTAGATTACGCGCTTAATTTTAGAAGCCTGATATAGGGGTTCCAATATCAATAGAGGTGCTCCTCTAATAAGACGAAATAGGGACATTATGAAGTAAAACTTAAAAACCCCTTATCCATAATATTTTCACAATATCCAAATCACCCTTCATTAATATGTTAATTACCTTAAATAGTGAAAATTTAATTAAGCTAATCATGGTTAATTAAACTTAATCTTTGACTAATACAAATTGAAATCAATTTTTTTTTTTTT
>JAJJMC010001317.1:434208-466774 GCA_023531435.1 Papaver californicum
GATAAGCCGCGAGAGGATTGAGCCCACATATTGGGATAACTGTAAGGTTTTAGATGATTTAGGGTTTTCTCCTCATTAGTCTTTGTTTCAGATAAAAAGATGATATCTGGGTTGGACTGTCTGATGGAGTTTTTTTAGATGTTGATTTGTTTTAATTCCTCCTAGACCTTGACAGTTCCAGGATAGGATTTTCATTTGACCACTTTTTCCTAGAGGAGGAAATCTATCTATAATTTTGAGGGCCCTTTGATTAACACATGAATGGATATTGTGCTTTTGATTTTTATGTTGGTGGGGAATTTTTTGGAAGGTAATTTTAGAAGCCCAAGCCTTAACAGAGTTTTTATGTTTTGTAATGGTATTTTTTTTATTAGAAATGTTAAGCTTCTCCCAATTATGGTGAGGAAGGAAAAATGCATGCAATTTTTTCCGATGAAAAGACGATTGCTGTTTGCAAACCCATATACGATAACGGGTTAACTCATGATGATTACCTGAGATGGATGAGCTGAATTTGGTAAGAGTTGGGAGAAATGGGACTTTGGGTAGTAACTTGATGAGGAGGCCCGGTATTTGTAGTGTGGGTTATTGTTGTTGGGCTTGGGAGATGGGTAGGTTTGTTGTAGAGAATATAATTGGACTAAAGCTTGGGCTTGGGAGACCTGGTTGAAATTCTTTGAGTGGAGCTGCTGGGTATTTGGTTTTGATGGGTTATGGTTATTCTTGGTTCGGTGAATCCATGTATGATGGTTTCCAAGTCTTGGCAGACTTTGTTGCAAATTAGCCGAAATTTCTGCCGACGTTGCCTGAGAAGATCCGAGAAACTAATATTTTTGCTACTTCTTCTACTGTAAATCCGGTAACTTTCTAACTTTAGTTTTCCTAGGTTTTTGGACTCAGGAATAATGACTCTTAAATTGGGAATATTGTACTCAGCATGAATTTTAAGACTTTTGTTAAGGAAACTGTCACAATTGTAGGACCTGGTAAAAATGAACCAACTGGTGGAATTAGAGTAATTACTGTGATTGATAACGTAATTAGAAAAGGTACTGAGGTTAAGAGATACAGTTTGGTTGTTCAAGTTTTTGTTCATAAACAAGAGAAAATAATTTTGAGACAGAGTAGAGGTTACCTGCAAAGTGTTGGTGCCTGGTTGAATCTGCAAGGAAACTACTCCTGCACTTGCCATTGTGAATCTCCCCTCTTCTTGGCTATCCTGGTGATTGGTTGCCGAGTTACTGTAAGGGGCTATGTATTCAGGATTTCTTGGCCTCTTATTTATTCTGGCTTCAAGATGCAGATTTCCAATCTTCTGTATTTTCTTGGTTGTTGCTCATGTTTCCTGCTTGAGCCTGGGTAGGGCCAGTGGAGGTGTTATTGTTTAGAACTAGGGTGATGGACATGTTTGCAATGGAGGTATTGAGACTGTAGATTGATATTCCTGTTTTGGGTATTTGGAAAGGGGGAGCTATGGGATTAGGGTCTCTATGATTTGATCTTGCTGTAGGAGTATAGGGATAACAGGATATGGGTGGGGAGTAGGTGATTTTTGAGATGAATTTGTGGATTATTTTTGCATCAGCAGCAACTTTCTTGGCTCTTTCTATGCACAGGTCTTGGTTGTGGTTAATGTGGAAGCAGGCAGGGCAGCGAGCTTTTGGCTTTCCTTTAAAGGAAAAAATTGATCCAGTTAGTGAGACCAGCAGCATTACTGGTTGTGATTCCCTTGGGTATTGGTTTGTTGACATCTATTTTGGTCAAGGCTTTCACAATGCCACCATGAGTAGGATTCCCTGAAGGTGGATCCAGCATTATCACCTCTCCAATAATGGATGCCATTCTTACTGGTATTTTCCTTCCATAAAGCTCAATAGGCAGTTGACTCATGTAATTCCAAAAGTATTGGTATTGAAAGGTGATGTTTTTCTTCTCAACTGATGGGTTCCATGCCTCCAGTACCATTAAATGATCAAGGAAGGTCCATGGTCCTGACTTGATGACCTCCTGTACATCACTTGCATCTCCAAATCTGCAAATATATAAATTTGGTCCCTCTTTTCTTATTTGCTTCAAATGAATTTAGTCCATTTCTTGTATATCTCTCCATTTACTTCAAATGCTTCTAAGTTATCTTCTGCATATATTTTTCCTATAATGGAGAAATTCCAGTTTATTTCTTCAAAATCTCCTTCCTCTTCATCACTAGACCATTCATGAGTTACAACCACACATTCATGTTCTTTCTCTAGATGATTTGGTTCATTTGTCTCTGCTATATTTTTCCCTTTATCTTTGGTTGCACCTGTAACAGCCTTTTCTTTCAGTTGGCTTAGCTTTTTGTTCCTTGAAGGATTCTCAGCAGTACTTGTTTCTTTGATGACTATCCCAGGTAAACTCTTGGCATTTTCTCCCATCTTGATGTTCTGAGGGCTGTTTGATTTGAGGATTTGTTTCATGGGTTTTGTTTTTTTTCCAAGAAGCTTATAGGAATGATAGAGATGCCAACAGGTAACTAAGGGGTCAGAGCAAGGAGGTGGCCACTTTAATTTGAAAACACAAAACAAAATGTGGGGATTTGATGTTTGCAGAATATGGGTATGGGTTGAGTTGACAATTTGTTCAGCAAAGGCAGGGACAGGGCATATGGGTTGTGTCACAGAAATGAAATTGTCAGGGAAGTACATTTCATTACTTACTGGCATTGAGAGGTCAACTTCTGGAGAATTGGGATTTTGGCAGAGAGGTATGGGCATCTAGTGCCAACAGATGAAGAAGAAAAGATGGCCTCCGAGAACTCAAAGAAACCAGGGGATAAAGACTTCACACGAAGGGAAATTCAAACCTTGACAATCGCATGGAGCAAAGCTTCCCGCTAATTCAACCTGCAAAAACACCAAGCAGATAAAGAAATTAGCTACTCATTAAAACAGCAAAGTGAAAAAAAGATAGGGTTTTGAAGAAACAGATCAAAGAAGAAACAGAGCTGATCACAGAAGGAAGATATCAAAAACCCCCAAATGTTACACCCATAAGCTTATACAAAATGAAGAAACTCTCCACATCAACAACCAGATATTAAACCAAGAAAACACCCACTGAATCTCTTAGAAAACCATCCAAGCTCACTGAATTGATAGAAATCTCGATAGTACTAGTAAATTACTTTAACTGATAACCCCTAGTTTGATTCTTGTTGCTATTAAGTAAACAGAACTCCAAATGTTGGTACTCATACTTTAGATATTTCACTGCAATCAAACCTTTATTCCACTGTGCGTGACTCTATTACGGGGTTACCCCGGAAGACATCGCAGCCATACATGATATGACCATTTGAGACCGAATCAAATACATACACCAAATTAGATCCAAAGAAATTTGGCTTCTACTTGTGTTGATTCCTTTCTTTTTTCTTTCTCTTTTGCAGAAAGAGGAAAACTGAAATTATTGAAATCGGGAAAAAAAACACTGCACTTCTGTACCAAAGATACCAAAGATATCCTCTAACTTCTGTACTTTTGTAAACTTACCAAGCAATAGGTTTCAAAACTGCATTTGAGTTTCATGACAATAATAATGCATACAATTTTCCTTCATTTCCATGTTCCATGTAAATATAGGCTACGGGGAACATGAAGAGTAATTCATACGCATTTTAGTATCACTTCAGCTGCATACATTCTCATGGAGCTATCTCAAAAAAATATTATGTATGCCATTGTAAGTACTAGTCAGGCTCGTCAGGATTCAGTTGATAAACTTTTTCCTCCTCAAAATATGTCCCCACCACCATTATCATCATCAACATCTATTGCATCAAATAATGTTGGTGTATTAACGGAGATTTAAACGTGTTTACCTGTGAAATCTCTATTTTCTTTCATATTAGTTTCGAAAGAATGGCTTTCTCTTATATCCAGTCCCGATTTCGCTCATAAACAACTCATTCGGAATCCTTGTATTTCAATACTTGGATTGTACTTTGAAAATTTATCATTTGAGTTTTTTTTCTTGAAAAATGTAGTAGTACTACTGGTCGTTACCCTTCTAAAAGCCTTACCCACCGGAAAAGTTTAGTGTCGGATATATTTATCTTGCATTTTTACAATGGCCTACTTCTATGTAATGGTAGTACATTTAGGTCTGACACCGGTGAGAATATCTATGTTGAACAAAATTACTACATATACAATCTATGCTCAATGCAACTCAAAACCCTTTCGTATCCTCTACAAATTCCATCTGATTTGCAGTTTTTGATTATATGTTTCGTGTTTATGTAAGCATAGCTTTTGATATACTGAAATCACGTAATTACAAAGTTGTTTGGATGTATGGAATTGGTGAAACAACAGATGGTGCGGCGTAATAGCTGATATCCCTGGTTTAACTTTAGTTACAGTTGAGTTACACTCAGTTACAATTTTATATGTTTTTTGTTTCTGTTCACACATGTGTTGTGTTGTGACTGGCTTATATTTTATCCTTGTTCTGATTAGTGAGTATTTATACTCCTCGGGTGTTATTGTAATAAGTTGAGAAACACGAATCATTTTTTAAAATTCTGGATCCAATGTTATCTTGGTATTAAAAAATCTTTCGATCCAGACAACTTTTCTTTCAAATTTTTCGTTAATGAATCTTATTAATTCTCAGATATTCGCAACAATTTCTTTTAGTGATTCAGTGTTTCTCATTTTATTCTTTGAGATTCAGATTCATCTTCATCTTTAATCTTTCTTTTGTGTATTTTATCATGCCGGCTTAGAAATCAATTGCTCAAATTCCTTTCAATCAACTTTTTAACATCATCCCATTTAAATTGAAGGAGGATAACTATCTAACTTGGAAATCTCTTGTTCTTGCTTCATTCACAAAATTTCATATACCTGGTTACCTTGGTGGATCTACTGAACGTCCAGAGGAATTCACAAATAGGCATAATCAAAAAAATGATTTTGTTAATCCAGCTTACATGACCTGGCATGATGGGGATTCCACCATATATTATTCTTCTTCTCAACTCAACACTCTCAGATTCTATAATTCCTTATGTTGTTGGAGCCGAATCAGCTGCTGAACTTTGGAGTAATATTGAAGCTAGATTCTCGCAAGCTTCTGCAACTCATACAATTTTATTACAGACCAAACTTCAATCTATAAAACTAGGTAATGATTCTATTATTACTTACCTCAATGAGATTAAAAAGATTTGTGACGTTTTGGCTGTTGTTGGTTCTATTGTTAGTGATACTGAATGTGTTGTTTCACCCTTATCTGGTTTATCTTATGCTTATAATTCATTTA
Source organism: Papaver californicum (assembly GCA_023531435.1). NCBI lineage: Eukaryota > Viridiplantae > Streptophyta > Magnoliopsida > Ranunculales > Papaveraceae > Papaver > Papaver californicum. The sequence continues at coordinate 439,519 of JAJJMC010001317.1, forward strand.
TTATATCTATTCGTGTAAGAAATCCACCTGTTCAAGTGTTGACCTGCATAATTTTCTTTTGAGTGAAGAAATTGTTCTAAATGCAAGAAATCTATCTATTACATCTGAATCTGAGATCACGACATTCTTTACACAATTTCGATATCCTTTAGAGCCTTACAACTATATATTTCCAATTCCTATCTTGAGAGGATGTCTTACTTCTAACTACAGAGGTAAACGTCCATTTAATCCAAGCTTTATAGGTGGCTACAATACTTCAATGCATAGATCTGATGTGCCTTCCGCTGCTCATCCTCCACCCGCTTTAGCTGCTGCTAAACCTCAATGTCAGATTTCTCAAAGATTTGGTCACCTAGCTACAGAATGCACCAATCGCCTGAATTTCTCATATCAGTGAAGAAATCCTCCACATAATCTACATGATATGCTTGCTGCAGCTAACATTTTTGGTGAAACTCCTTGGTATGTTGATAGTGGAGCTCATTAGCATATCTATCCTTATGCAACTACTTCTGAAAACTATACTTCTTATGATGGATATGATTTCATTCAAAATGCAAATGGAGAAGGTATGTGCATATCTCTTCTTGGTAATTCAGTTATTAGAACACCTGTTAAATATTTTACATTGGATCATATTATGCATGTTCCCAAGAATTTTGCTAAGTTTCTTTTTATTCACAAATTAACTTCTGATAGCAATTGCACATTTACCTTATCTTCTATTGGTTATACTGTGCATGATCTTCAAACTGGGAAGATTCTGCTGCAGGGACCATGAAAATGGCATTTATCCAATCAACTTTCAATCAAACATTCAAGCTCTTCAGTCCATTAGCATTTCACCAACTATTTGACATAATAGACTTGCACATCCTTCATTTCAAACTATTAAAAAAGTGTGTAATTCTATTTCTGCTAAACATGTAATAAAGTCTCCAATGTTTTGTGAATGTTGTCAGTTGAGGAAATCTCATAAACTCCCATTCGGTTTGTCATCTAGTTTTACTTCTAAACCATTGGAATTATTACATATGGATCTTTGGGGTCCATTATTTCCAATAATGGTTTTCTTTACTATGTAAACATTATAGATGATTTTACTAAATTTTGTAGGTTGTTTCCGTTAAGTGCTAAATCTGATTTTAAGACCATTTTCTTCGACTTCAAAACTCAAATTGAGAATGAATTATCATCGAGCATTGTCACCCTAAGAACAGATGGGTGTAGTGAGTTCATTAACAGTGAAGTTGCAATGTTTACAACCTTACATGAAATTAAGCATGAACTGACTTGTTCTCACACCAATGAGCAGAATGGTATTGCGAGGTAAAACATAGGCATTTAGGAGGATGGGAAAACATACGATCTAACATCTGATTCATATCAAAATATACACCAAATCAACTCAGATTAAAATCGAGATAAACAATGTGTCAATGCTCTCGTAGCTTTGATAACCAACAAAGCTAGTCTTGGGAGGACATATATAGTATTGTAGCAGCCTGGACATAATGTGCCTGTTTTTTTTTAATGAAATAGAGATCAATGGATGTCATCATTGATATCCACATGCCATATGCGTGTAAGCCCCATTTAAAGGTAGCGGTAGGTTCTTCTTATAAGCCATGCCCCCCTCCTCCTTTGGGTGATTAGACACCGACGAGTCTTTTCAAAGTCATCCATGCTAACAATTAAACAAACTTCAGCGCTATATTAAAAATCCCATTTTCCCGTGATCAAATATCGGATCATAATTCACATCTCTCTCTTTATCTGCAGAATTCCATTTTACAGTATCGAAAATGGAAGCAGCAATGGGATTAATGAGAAGGATTCATCCAAAACATTCAGAAACTGCATTATCAGCATTACTTAGTCTTTTACCTCAACATTCCTCTGATCTTCTATCTCAAGTTGATCAACCTCTTCAGGTTACTTTCCCCCCCCCCCCTCTCCCTCTCTTCTTCGTTTTTTATTTTCCTTGATCTGCATTTTCATTGGTGTATTCTAGGGTTTTCATTTCTAATAACTTAGGGTTTTTGATGAACTGCATGTGTCTAATTTCTTCATTTTTTTTTTTGGTGATTGTGTGAAATTTATGTAGTGTGTGGTTTTTTCAGTTTTGGAATTTGCTTAGAATTTGACTCAATTGATTATTGGTTAGGTGAATTAGGTCTTAAACCCTTATTTCTATTTGTAATTAGCTTAAATTTTGTTACATATCAAGTAGATTAGGGTTTTGAATGTTTCTAAGAATGTACTCAGAGGGTTGAATGTTTATTATTTTCCTGGTTTGCTTGGGATTTAGTCGAGGTTTGTACTGGGCAGATAATCAAATCTGTCAATTATTAGCTTGGATGCCCTGTGTCTGTATGTTATGGAAACCTTAGAATGATGACATTTTCAAGTTAAAATTGGGCAAGTTTGGACCAGATTAAACATGGAGTAATGTCTCTTTGTTGGTGTTAGGTTTTTGAGAACATCTCAACTTCCTGCTAATTACCCCTCAGATATAGCGTGCACAGCAAATGAGAGTTATACGTTCTAAATCGTAGTAATTGTCTACTTAGTGTAATAAGCATCAACTCGTGTGCCCTAGTTTTTGTCAATTTTATTGGTAGTTTCAATGTTTTCCACTTAGTTAGGTGGGTATATTGATGCCTCTTTTTCTGTTTTTGAACCACTGTGGTCTCCCTATTATCACATGGAATTTGAGCTTACATGGGCTATTTGAAGTGTTTGTGACTGAAATACGTCATTTCAGTTTATGATATCTTTACGTACCTTCATTGATTGCATCTTGTTTGGCCAAGAGGACAGGTATTATCTGATATGGAGTCTGGAAACGAGTTCATCATGTGTGAATACAACAGAGATGCTGACTCCTACAGGTGAACTATGCACCAACTCCAATTTTGTTTGTTCAAGTTTCAATACAATTGTGGCTGCAGTTCTTTGAACCTAAAGTATTTTTGATACCATGAGGTATATTGCTTACTAGAAAATGCATCTACTCGGTTCTAGGAAACAAGATATGCGCAAAGTAAACTATATGAATGTGAATTTGGCATTGCTAAGTGTACTTCCTTATAATAACCAGTATAAGTTCTCTTTTACGACTTAAGACACCTCTGGTGTAAATAGATAAAGCATTATCAATTTGTTTTTTTTCTTTCTCAAGGAAGCCCTATTTGTTCATCTGTTTTTTCTACCGTAGGTCACCTTGGTCAAACAAATATCATCCACCTCTGGAGGATGGGCAACAACCATCTGCAACATTGAGACAACTGGAGATTGAAGCAAATGATATCTTCGCAGTTTACCGTGACCAGTGAGGTCCTTTACTTGCATCCTCTTTCTCACTTGCCGTGCAAGTAATGCCAGCTTGAAGAGTTCAAATTTCCTTCTTTGATTTTGTAGTAATTGCATTTGTTGTGCAAAACCAAATGATAGGTATTACGAAGGAGGCATTTCATCAGTATACATGTGGGAAGATGAGGATAATGAAGGTTTCATTGCCTGCTTTTTAATAAAGAAAGGTTAGCTTTTCGTTTTCCTTTTCCTTCTCTTATAGTGGACAAAAAGTATTCTTATCTGCCAAAAATTATATTTGAGGGAACTGATAAGCACAATTTTTTGAGGCTTAAGATGGCTCAAAAACTGGACAGGGTCGAAGGGGTTATTTGCAAGAAGGTGGATGGGATGCCATTCATGTTATCCAGGTGGGTAGTACGTGCTACATTGTTAAAAATTTATAATTGAAGTGATGGAGATGTTATACAAAATGCTTGTATTGTAACTATTGTTGTCTTCTTTATTTTTTAAATCTTTTTTGCGTTCATGGTTACTACTAGGAGATTCTTTGATCATGCTGGGATTTTCTATTGAGTAGGTTGGGCCAGAGGATGACACAATGGCTCATTATTGCTTGACCAGTACAGTCATGCTCTCATTGACAATAAACGACGAATCCTCGGGCAATTTTAATTTGTCGGGATCAATCAGAAGACAGGTACCTCTCTTCTGTATTAGTTTACGTTTGACCCTTTTGGGCTTGCTAGGATGCTATCGTTTTAAACACTAGATAATTGTCTCTAGATAGATCAGTTAAAGTTCGTTTGGGCTATTCTAAGGAAGCACTCATTGGATATCTCAGGAGTTTGAATATGCTGTTTCTGAAAAATGTTCTAGTTCTTAAAGCTTTGGCTAAGTTACCTACATTCTCAAAAAAAATTCTTACCATGATCACTGTACTGTTTATGTTTAACACTACACCATGTTGCAAGTCGTGCTTCAAGCCTTCAGCGTTAATCTTATAGCAGCAACCGGAAGTCTTTTATGGCCATAGCTTCGTCTTAACTATAGGTTTGATTCTGCAGATGAATCCGGACCTCGCAGTTGCAGATGGTCACCTTTGTAACATGGGAAAGATGATAGAAGAAATGGAAAGTAAGCTGAGGAACTCGCTGGATCAGGTACTTTGATTCTTGATATCTGTTATCTTTTGTTCATATATGTTAGTTCCACATAGATTTCTAGCTTGATGGGTCACTTCTGGCTGCATATATATCATCACATTGGATACACTAGTATGTCAGAGATAGTATCTTTGATGGCCATTGCTGTAGTCATAGTGAAAATCACGGAATTAGGCCATGAGTTTAGAGTCTTTAGACAGAATCACCATCAGATAAACTGGTGTCAATCTTTAACAAACTCGTCAATATTTATAGGTTTACTTTGGAAAGACAAGGGAGATGGTTTGCACTTTGCGTCCACCGGCTGAAGTTGCGCAACTGAGAATATCAGAGACTAAATAACAGCAGCATTTTAAGAAGTCCAGAAAGAGAGAAGAAATTTATAGTTTGTCTGTGTTTTATAATCTGTTTATGTACAATTTATTGAGATTTCACAAGTATTTGAATTGGATCAAGAACGAGAACATACTTTTCATCTAAATACACTCTCTATAATACTTTGTAAGTTTCAAGACGGAAGAGCTAATGATGTATATGTAGGATGAAGAAAAAAGCAATCAAATTGTTTAAATTCTGTGCAGCACTACAGGTTTGAATGAAATTCCATCAATTACAGGTTTGAAGTCTAGACAACACAAGCAAAAATATAACCTAAAAAAAAAAATCCTAGATCAGACTCATCAGAGTATCAATCGGGACAAAAACTTTTGAAAGCGGGCAACCTTTGAGTTGCCGCAGGCCCATGAAGAATATCAGTTACACATGCATCCACTTCTTCCATAATTTCGTCTTTGCCTAATTTTTTTGCATTCTGCTGCAACAACTTGGCTTCATGTTAGGTCCTTGCTTTCAAGAACCAAATGTGATGGAAATGAGCAAGAACCAAATGTGATGGAAATGAAGGAAAATGTAGGGAAAATTGAAAAGAAAGAATTGGGTTAAGAGTAATTCTTATTGATTGTAAAATTGTGTCCACAAAAAGAAAGAGACCCAGGTTCTTATACCTGTTGAGTTCTCAAGGATTAATCAACAAAAGATTAACAAAAGATTAAGAAAGCTAACTAACTTCTAATCCTATTAACGACTATCTAAGGGCTAACATTAGTCATTAATGATGCCCCCTCTCATCAGCTGACACGCGTGCTTCTTAATACAAAGTGTACTTGAGCGCCCCTGTCCAATTCTCCTAGCAGCCATACTCCACAGACTTAGCCTGCAGCAACCCTGAGTTATAACCTGAACTCCTATCAATACCCCCTGCTAGAAAAGATCCTGTCCTCAAGGATGTGATGATTGGGTTGTGAAATCAAACCCTGGGAATTTGAGTTGCAAACTTGCCAAATCCTCCCAAGTTGCCTCATCTACTCCCTGTCCTGACCATTGAATCAGTAACTTTGTACACACAGACCTCACCCCTTGCTCATTCTTCTGGAATACCAATTTAGTGCCTAATACCCTTTCTGGAGCATTCTGTAATTCAGTATCAGATGAAGGAAAATCCACACTTGGCTGCACTGATTCTCCCAATTGCTTCTTAAGACAACTCACATGAAAAACTGGGTGTAATTTGCTATGTGAAGGTAACAACAGTCTGTAAGCTACTTGGCCAATTCTTTGAATAACCTGATAAGGTCCATAATACCTTGGCAATAATTTTTGGAATGCTTGCGCAGTCAGTGAACGCATCTGGTAAGGAACTAACCTCAAATAAACTTTGTCCCCAACCTGAAATTCCCTCTCAGATCTTTTCCTATCTGCTTGGTGTTTCATTCTCTGCTGTGCTAACAGTAGATTGGATCTGAGCAACTATAGTATTTGGTCTCTAGCATGTAGCTCTGCCTCTACAGATTCTAATCTTGCAGTTCCTGACTCATGGGTAGTGATCATTGGAGATAAATACCCATAAACAATCTGGAATTGGGTCATTTTTGAGGAAGTGTAGAAAGCAGTGTTGTAGCTCCATTCTGCCCAAGCCAACCATTTCACCCAGTCTTGTGGTGCATAAGAAGAAAAACACCTCAACTATGTATCAATGCACCTGTTGACTACCTCAGTCTGGCCATCAGTTTGAGGATGGTATCCAGAGCTCATAGCAAGTTTAGACCCATTCAAATGGAACAATTCTTTCCAAAAATTGCTTAAGAAAATTGGGTCCCTATCACTGATAATAGAAGTAGGCATTCCATGAAGCTTGAATACATTCTCAATAAAAATCTGAGCTACCTTAGGAGCTGTGTAAGGATGTGACATTGCCATAAAGTGTGCATACTTTGAGAGTCTGTCAACCACCACAAAAATCACAGTTTTGTTTCTGGATTTAGCCAATCCCACAATAAAGTCCATACTAATTGAGGTCCATACTTGTTCTGGAATTGGCAAAGGATTGAGCAAGCCAGGTGGGGAACAAGCTTCATATTTGTGCTGCTGGCAAGTGTTGCATTCAGAAATGTAATGTTTGATATCCATTTTCATTCCGATCCAGAAAAAAGATCTTTTGATCCTCTGAGAATTTTTAAGAATTCCATTATGTCCTGACACATGACTGGCATGCATTTCCTCTAAGATTCTTTTCCTCCACTCAGAAGTGGGACTCAAAACTATTCTTCCTTTATGCCTTAAAACCCATTTTCAAAGCTATAATGAGGAGAAGAGAATGTACCTTAGCATGGAACTCCTTCATAACATTTATGATATATTCCTCCTTCTCTAAATGTTGGCGCAGCTCATCCATCCAGCTGTAATATGGATCAGATGTGGCCATGAGTTCCTGAGCAGAATCTTCCATGTTCACTCTGGACAAAGCATCAGCAGCCCCATTTTCACTCCCCTTTTTGTATTGGATTTCATAATCATATCCCATTAGTTTACTAGCCCATTTTCTCTGAAATGAAGTAGTAGACTTTTGATTTAAGAAATACTTCAGGCTGCTGTGATCTGTTTGTATGACAAAGTGCTTTCCTTGCAGATAGTGTTCCCATTTCTTGATTGCAAGTACTATTGCTAGTAGTTCCTTCTCATAAACTGACAAAGCTGCATTTCTAGCTCCTAAAGATTGGCTGAGGTAGGCTATAGGTCTATGTTCTTGTTGTAAAACTGCACCAATACCTCTGTCAGAGGCATCACACTCTATGATAAATGATTTAGAAAAATCTGGTAAGGCCAACACCTGAGGACTTGTCATGATTTGCTTGAGTTTTGTGAAAGCTTAATTAGCCTCTGGAACCCACACAAAATTGTTCTTCTTAGTAAGATTGAACAATGGTTGACAAATCTTTCCATATGCTGGGATGTACTTCCTATAGTATCCAGTTAATCCCAAAAATCCTCTTAACTGTTTAAGGGTAGTAGGCTTGGGCCAATCTTGCACCACTCTTAATTTTTCAGGATCTGGAGCCACCCCTTCCTTGGACACTATATGGCCTAAGTACTGAATCCTTCTTGCTCCAAACTCACACTTAGACTCTTTTAGAAATAACTGTTGTGAGTTGAGCACACCAAAGGTTAGTTTAAGATGAGAAATATGCTCCTTCCAATTCTTACTATAGACTAGGATGTCATCAAAGAAAACCAATATAAACTTCCTCAAGAAGGGCTTGAATATTTCATTCATTAAACTCTGGAAGGTAGCTGGTGCATTAGTAAGACCCAAGGGCATAACTAAGAACTCATATAAGCCCTCATGAGTTCTAAAAGCTGTTTTTTGCACATCTGCTGGACACATCCTAACTTGATGATAACCTGACCTCAAATCCAATTTAGAAAAACTCTAGCTCCATAAAGTTCATCTAGCAAGTCATCAATAAGTGGGATTGGATAATTATTTCTAATTGTCTTGCTGTTGAGCTCTCTATAGTCCATGCACATTCTCCATGACCCATCCTTCTTTTTGACTAAAAGTACTGGAGAAGCAAAAGGACTTTTACTTGCTCTAATGAAACCTGACTGCAGCAAATCTCTGACTGCCTTCTCAATCTCAGATTTCTGTAGGGGTCCATATCTGTAGGGCTTCCTGTTAACTGGTTGGGAGTCAGGCAGTAGTGGCACATTATGATCACAACTTCTGACAGGAGGCAAAGATTTAGGGACAGTGAACAATTGCTTGTACTCCAGAAGTAATTGTTGCAATTCTTCCAGTTCTTGAGGAGATAAATGAGAAAATTTACTTCCATTCTCTCCTTCTTCTAATGAATAAACCACAAAATCACACTTAGAGATATCTAACTCTTTCTCTAGTTGCTTAACTGTCACTACATCTGTGTAGGGAGTAGGAACCTCCATTTGCTCTAGTCTGTAAGTTTGGCCTTGTTCAATAAACTCTAGAGTGAGGTTAGCAAAATCCCATGTGAGCTTACCCAAAGATGAGAGCCACTGCACCCCCAAAACTAAATCACAACCACCCAAGGGCAGTACCTGCAGATCAATGCTCCCCTTGTAACTTCCCAGTTCAAGTGGCATTTTCTTGAATATTCCTCCTCCCTTAACCACACTCCCATCAGCTACCATTACCTTGAATGTTCTATCAAAGTGTGGAATCCAGTTAAGCTTCTTAATTAATCTAGAATCAACAAAATTATGGGTACTACCAGAGTCCAACAGTACCTTCACCTCAACTCCCTTGAGTTTCCCTCTAACCTTCATTGTTTTAGAAGTAGGAAGTTGTTCAATTCCAAACAAGGCACAATCACTCAAAGTAATAGATGTTAAAGAAGCATCTGTAGTAGCAATATCAGTGGGAATTTTTTCTGTTTCACAATTTTCTTCTTCTAAATCATCCTCTAGTAAATCAAGAACTAATGCATGGGTTTTGCCAAATTTATTAGCTCTTTCTTTACATGTGTGTCCCTTAAACCATTTACCATTGCAGTAAATAACAAAGATTATTAAGAGTTCTATCAGTAACTGTGGAAGGAGATATTTTCTTGTGTTCAATTCTTGGTGGTAATTTTGCTTGATCTGTTGGTGCTTGAGAAGGAATTTGGTTATAAAATCTGGATTGAGATCTTGGGACATAGGAGTTTAAGGCCTTAATCTTTGAATCTAACTGAGCACCATACGCTATGGCCTCATGCACTGTTGTAGGTTTAAGTAATTGCACATCATACTTCAATTCATCTTTAAGTCCTCCTATGAAGCAGCTTTTAAGAGCTTCTTGGGAAATTCCAGTTGTTCTTATTGCAAATTTTCTAAAAGTTGAAACATAATCTGTATAGTTACATGTGTGTCTGAGCTTGAACAATGAAGATGTGAAATCTATGTAGTCCACAGGACCAAATTCTCTGCAGAGATCTCCCACAAATATATCCCAAGTTGGATGAGTATTATCATATCCTTGCCAGTAGTACCATTGTAAGGCCTCTCCTTCAAGTTGGAAGGAAGCAGTGACAACTTTTTGATTAGCTGAGACTTCATAAAATCTAAAATATTGCTCTACCTTATAGATCCATATCATTGGATCATCTCCTATGTTGAACTTAGGTAGATCCACTCTTGGTTGAGAATTAATCCTTCCAGATGTAACATTGTTCTCTTTTCTCTGACCTCTACTTCCATCTGCTTCAGTATTCTCAACACATTCTGGTTGTGACTGGTTCTCCATTCTTGTTTGGTTGTGACTTAAGTTGGATCTCATTTCCTGCATAAAACTATTCATCTGCTCACTCATTGAACTAATTTGATCGGAAAAATCATCCATTCTATGTGTGAGTCCATCAACTCTATTTGTTACAGCATTTAGACCTAGAGATAGTCCTGACATCCTATCATTGATAGTTGAGACCTCAGAAGTGAACACATTATTTCTTTCTTCCAGATTTGCAATCCTAGAAGCATGATTTGTCATCTTTGCTCAGACTAAGAATCAGATTTACAGTATTTGTTTCTTAGATCACGGCTCTGATACCAAATGTTAGGTCCTTGCTTTCAAGAACCAAATGTGATGGAAATGAAGGAAAATGTAGGGAAAATTGAAAAGAAAGAATTGGGTTAAGAGTAATTCTTATTGATTGTAAAATTGTGTCCACAAAAAGAAAGAGACCCAGGTTCTTATACCTGTTGAGTTCTCAAGGATTAATCAACAAAAGATTAAGAAAGCTAACTAACTTCTAATCCTATTAACGACTATCTAACGGCTAACATTAGTCATTAATGATGCCCCCTCTCATCAGTTGACACGCGTGCTTCTTAATACAAAGTGTACTTGAGCGCCCCTGTCCAATTCTCCTAGCAGCTATACTCCACAGACTTAGCCTGCAGCAACCCTGAGTTATAACCTGAACTCCTATCACTTCAACCTTCAACTCCTGGGTTGATCAACTCGAATTCCATCGTGTAACGGTGACCAGTACTGTTTCTCAGCGACACTCATTTCTTTGAACTTTTTCATGGCAGTTTCGATTTCTCCAAAGGTTAGCTTTTCGTTTTCGTTTTCCTTCTCTTATAGTGGACAAAAAGTATTCTTATCTGCCAAAAATTATATTTGAGGGAACTGATAAGCACAATTTTTTGAGGCTCAAGATGGCTCAAAAACTGGACAGGGTCGAAGGGGTTATTTGCAAGAAGGTGGATGGGATGCCATTCATGTTATCCAGGTGGGTAGTACGTGCTACATTGTTAAAAATTTATAATTGAAGTGATGGAGATGTTATACAAAATGCTTGTATTGTAACTAATGTTGTCTTCTTTATTTTTTAAATCTTTTTTGCGTTCATGGTTATTACTAGGAGATTCTTTGATCATGCTGGGATTTTCTATTGAGTAGGTTGGGCCAGAGGACGACACAGTGGCTCATTATTGCTTGACCAGTACAGTCATGCTCTCATTAACAACAAACGACGAATCCTCCGGCAATTTTAATTTGTCGGGATCAATCAGAAGACAGGTACCTCTCTTCTGTATTAGTTTACGTTTGACACTTTTGGGCTTGCTAGGATGCTATCGTTTTAAACACTAGATAATTGTCTCTAGATAGATCAGTTAGAGTTCGTTTGGGCTATTCTAAGGAAGCACTCACTGGATATCTCAGGAGTTTGAATATGCTGTTTCTGAAAAATGTTCTAGTTCTTAAAGCTTTGGCTAAGTTGCCTACATTCTCAAAAAAAATTCTTACCATGATCACTGTACTGTTTATCTTTAACACTACACCATGTTGCAAGTCGTGCTTCAAGCCTTCAGCGTTAATCTTATAGCAGCAACCGGAAGTCTTTTGTGGTCATAGCTTCGTCTTAACTATAGGTTTGATTCTGCAGATGAATCTGGACCTCGCAGTTGCAGATGGTCACCTTTGTAACATTTGAAAGATGATAGAAGAAATGGAAAGTAAGCTGAGGAACTCGCTGGATCAGGTACTTTGATTCTTGATATCTGTTATCTTTTGTTCATATATGTTAGTTCCACATAGATTTCTAGCTTGATGGGTCACTTGTGGCTGCATATATCTCATCACATTGGATCCACTAGTATGTCAGAGATAGTATCTTTGATGGCCATTGCTGTAGTCATAGTGAAAATCACGGAATTAGGCCATGAGTTTAGAGTCTTTAGACAGAATCACCATCAGATAAACTGGTGTCAATATTTATAGGTTTACTTTGGAAAGACAAGGGAGATGGTTTGCACTTTGCGTCCACCGGCTGAAGTTGCGCAACTGAGAATATCAGAGACTAAATAACAGCAGCATTTTAAGAAGTCCAGAAAGAGAGAAGAAATTTATAGTTTGCCTGTGTTTTATAATCTGTTTATGTACAATTTATTGAGATTTCACAAGTATTTGAATTGGATCAAGAACGAGAACATACTTTTCATCTAAAAACACTCTCTATAATACTTTGTAAGTTTCAAGACGGAAGAGCTAATGATGTATATGTACGATGAAGAAAAAAGCAATCAAATTGTTTAAATTCTGTGCAGCACTACAGGTTTGAATGAAATTCCATCAACTACAGGTCTGAAGTCTTAGACAACACAAGCAAAAATATAACCTAAAAAAATAATCCTAGATCAGACTCATCAGAGTATCAATCGGGACAAAAGCTTTTGAAAGCGGGCAACCTTTGAGTTGCCGCAGGCCCATGAAGAATATCAGTTACACATGCATCCACTTCTTCCATAATTTCGTCTTTGCCTAATTTTTTTGCATTCTGCTGCAACAACTTGGCTTCAACCTTCAACTCGGTGGGTTGATCAACTCGAATTCCATCGTGTAACGGCGACCAGTACTGTTTCTCAGCGACACTCATTTCTTTGAACTTTTTCATGGCAGTTTCGATTTCTCCTTCTACATTAATAGGTACATAGATATAGCCTATCTCTCTTTTTCTTGTAGACCCTCATTCTTATTTCCGCTTCGGTTCTCATCTTTCTTTTCTTTTCTCTAGCTTACGTTATAATGATTTTAATTTCTTACCCATGTCAGTGTTTGATTCTATTTCTACTTTCTTATTCTTCTGACAAACTGTATGATAAATTTTGGTAATACGTTTTGATACGGGCATAATTTATACATTTTTATCTCTTAATTAATATTTTTTAATACTTGAATTTATAATAATAATATAATTTTATTATTTTATTAGGTGGTATGCACAAAATCCGAAGTTACAAACAAATCTGGCTACACTATCTAAATTGCTATGGAATTCATGTATTTGTTTGCTTTGTTAACTATAGAACGTCTTGGTAAGAAGTACAAAAATATATGACCACATGAAAACTATGATCAAATACATGGTCAAAATTGTTGGCATGAGGCTGCATGCGCTGTGCTCGTGAAGAAGAGGCTGGCGTGAAAGGGAAAGACAAGATGGGTCCGGTTGCAGTGATTATTGCTAAGAAGACTGTACACGTGATTATGAGGAGCATGGCTAGTCTAGTAGGTCAGTGCTAACTAGGTAGATGTTGGCTGAATGTGAATTAAAAGTCAAAGAAAAGAAGAGGAAATACAAAAGGGGATTGATTGGAGTGATTAAGCGTAAGAAAAGAAAGAAGCTAGTGAAAAGGACGGCATGGAGACGTGATGGTGAACCAAACCGAGTGGAGAAAGGCTACTATGTTTGATGCTTTAGGTTTTGAGTGTGACATGAATCTAGAGAGGAGACAAGCCCATGTGGGTGTTTTTAGCTTTTGATTGAGGCAACACGTGTGAAAGAGTCGAAAGAAAAAGAAGAAAAGTATAAATAGAAAGAGAAGATGACGTGATAGGGGCTCTTATTAGAGTACAGGAGATTTTCTTGGTAGCATACGGACGGAGAAAGATACAAGAGCAGAAACTAAAAAAGGGTTTAATCTTTTCTTCTTCTAGTTCTTCTTCTATTTATTTTTACGGGTTTTGAGAAACCCTTTTTCATGTTCTAAATTAATTTGTAACTAGGGTTTAATATTAAAACCACTTACAGTTTTAGATCAATTGAATTAAATATTTGATACAGACCATTATGATTTAAATAGATTAAATTCATGATTTTAAACAATTGTATTGTCGTTTATGGTGCATGCTTGGCCTATGGTTTTGATGTTCCATGTTTCTGGTATACAGTTGTTATTCTAAAAATATATTTGCCTACTTATTTGATATTCCATGTTTAGGTTAAATCTTTTGATGGGGTATACTTAGAATAGCCAAGTATTATTTGTAGACCTTTAATTAGTTTCGTACAATTTTCTCGCTAACGCAATTTTATGGTGTATGCTTGAGACTAGGGCTTTTTGATGCATCATGTTTAGGGCGACCCAGGGATATTTGCGACTCTAAATATTCATGAATTAAATACTGGTGGATACTGAAAAACCCTGGTTACCGACTCTCTTTACTCGGTCACATTTTATTAGTTTAGTTAGTTTATTATTTTATTTATTAATATAAAAATCACAAAAATATTCCTCTTGGTTAGTTTATTAGAGATATTAATTACAGTATTCCCCGCTCTCTGTGGGTTCGACCCGTACTTGCCGTTGTCTACTAGTTAGACGCCGTACGATTGCGGTTATTTATATTGGGTAATCCCAGATCACATCACGTTTCAGTAAGGAACGAGGAATGTAAATATGGAATTTGAGTTAGATTAGGAGATTAATTAAGGAAGCTTCCCACTTTTAGTAACAACTCTTAACTCTTACTCTTATTGGGCTATTTTATGTAAAGAAACAACCTAAAGCTATCCACTTTTCGATCCCAAATTTTGATCCCAAGTAGGCTAGCAACTTAACATTACATTCGACTTCGGGCACATTCGACTTCTGGTTTGCACATGACATTTCAATCTCATCCTTCAGTGTAAGTTTGGGAGTTATGGAGACGAAATTCATAGCTCAGGTGATTGTGGGAACATCCGATAACTACTTAACCAATCAAATAAATATGTCAAATTAACACTCTTTAAAGAAGCGTGCGCAAAAAATAAGCTCCTCACAGTAATACGCTACGATATACACATGACGTGCTCAAGGTAAACAATCCAAAAATAGCGAGATAATCACATCTAATAGTTATCATCTGTGCTTAAACTCAAGTTGAGTTCCCAAATGTAGTCTAGCTAGTATATTGTCAGCGAGGGTAAAATTCCGTCATTGACACCTGATTCACGCTTATGTTGTCAACATCTTCAGAAGGGATGTTGGGTTCTGTTTCACCGTGTAATACAAATACAGACGGTGCTAAAGGCGACGGAAGAGTGACAGAGTGGTTATTGAGCATGTGAAGAATCCACGCCATTGTCGGTCTGTTAGCTACATCCTTTTGCCCACATAACAACCCAATCTGGATGCCTCTCATCACTTCATTTGTTGAATAACAATCTCTTAGTGTTGCATCTAACAATTCTATAGATTTCCCCTCCTCCCAAAGGCCCCATGCATACAAAATACGGTTTCTATGGTTAGTGTGCAGTAATGAAGTTCATCTACATGTCCAAAAACTCTACAGACAAAATTCATATTCACATAGCTTAAGACATTCTTAGCACCTTCTAAGCCTCCAAAAGAGTTACTCCTCTTTCCGCACAGGATCTCTAAAATCAACACACCGAAACTAAAGTCGTCTGATTTTACGGAGAATTTACCGTGCATTGCATATTCTGGAGCCATATATCCACTGCAAAGCCAGTAGCAAATGGAAGATTTTGCTCTCCAGTTAATTACATAGTCATATGTATATTGAGAGACATGATTTATGAATAGATAGAATACTTACAAAGTTCTACAGATTCGTCTTGTGCTGGCTTGATTTTGATTCACCACCCTAGCCATCCCAAAATCTGAAATTTTTGGGACCATATCATCTCCTAATAATACATTGCTGGCTTTGAGATCTCGGTGAATAATCTTCGGGATAATTAGAAAAATGCCCCAAAAATACATGCCCCGTTGGGAAAATGCCCCACAAAATTAAAATTCAGAGAAAAAGCCCCACCGTCCACTTTTCCATCCATTTGGTGTTAAATGGCACACAAGTTCTTCACACACGTGGGACTTTAGACAAAACTACCCTTCATATTCCCTTCTAATCCTAATTTTTTTGAGGGCTACAAAAAACTATCTAGGGCTATTTTTTTCCAAATTAGTTTTTTTACAAAAAATTTTTCTTTTTTACAAAAAAATTTTTTTTTACAATTTTTTTTACAATTTTTTTTTTTCAATCGATAATTATACATGATTTTAATAAAAAATTATCAAAAAAAGTTATCTAAAAAATATTTGAAAAAAAATGATATTTCTCTAAATAAAAATTAGAAAAAAAAATTTGTAAAAAAAAAAAATTTGTAAAAAAAAAATTTGTAAAAAAAATATTTTCGTAAAAAAAACTAATTTTTGTAAAAAAGATTGAAAATAAAAATATTTTTTATATTAGTTAAAGTTAAAGATTAAAAAAGTTATGATTGGAAGAGGATATGAAGGGTAGTTTCGTCTAAAGTCCCACGTATGTGGAGAACTTGTGTGGCATTTAACACCAAATGGATGGAAAAGTGGACGGTGGAGCATTTTCCCTGAATTTTAATCTTGTGGGGCATTTTCCCAACGAGACATACATTTTTAGGGCATTTTTCTAATTATCCCATAATCTTAAGTCGAGAGTCCCCGTGAAGATAGAGAAGTCCTTTAGCAATGCCCCGTATAATCTCGTATCGCCTTTCCCAATTCAAATACGTGCGTTTAATAGGATCTACACATTCAGCAACAATTGAAATGCAGTATGAATTGACAAGTTTTTGCACTGTGAGTGACAGAAAAAAACAACGAAAAGAAGCCAAACCGAATAAAAATTGATCGAGGCTTCCATGCTGCATAAACTCGTATACGAGTAGCTTTTCATCTCCATCTAAACAGAAGCCTAAAAGTCTTACAAGATTTTTGTGTTGCAGCTTGGCCAATAATACAACTTCATTCTTGAATTCTTCTTCACCTTGACCGGAATTTTCAGACAATCTCTTCACAGCTATGTCTTGTCCATCTGACAGTGTACCCTGACAAATGCAACAAATGGGATAAACTGAAAAGTGTGCTGTAATTCTAAAGCCACTGCAATATACAATCCTATTGTCTATACCTTGTATACAGTACCAAATCCGCCTCGCCCAAGCTTATTCGCATCTGAGAAATTGTGTGTAGCTGCGCTTATTGTACTGAATTTATATTGCAAAGATTCGGCACTTTGAATCTCATCGATATCTTCACATGTAACAAAAACAAAAAACTAAAATCAAATTACTAATAGGATTATCTAATTATGGAAAAAGGATCAAACTATTGCAGGTCATTCCTACAATAAGAACGCTTACCTTCAACAATCCTTTTAATTAGTACTTTCTTTCTTCTCTTTACGCAGAAATACAAAATGATTATGATGGATAATACTGTAATCACTGAAGGAACAGCTATAATGATCAGGAACACTTTACGCGAAATCTTTGGCTTTGCTGCAAGAACATGAAACAACCCATATAGTAATTCAATAATCAGCAATATTTTGTTCTTCTCCAAACTAAACCATCTAAAACAGCGGATATATGTATTTGAATGCTTACACGGTGGTGGGTTCATATTAGGGGATGGAAATGGTGGTGAAGTTGCGTTGGGTCCATAAAAAAGATACGTCTCATATCTAAAATAGCAGCTCCAACAAATAGCTCTGCCACCTACTCGCCCGCTGAACGATTTTCGATAGTTATCCATGATCCCTCGTAGACATTGAGTGCAATTTTTAACTGATAAATCAGCAGTGCACTGAGCTAGCCCATATATTTTCTGTGAGCTCGAAACGTCTATGCTTCCAATACCATACAAATTTCTATTAGTTGAAGAAGATGTATTTGAAACACCATTAGAAGCAACATTTTCCAAAATATGATTCACCAATTTGTCGAGTCCCGGATTAAACTCATCCGGGCTTGTAACGGAATTTGCATTAGGCAAGGGAAAGTATGGAGCATCTCGCATGGTTGAGAAGTATGATTCATTGGAAAATTTTAAAGCAACTATTTCTTTGTATGTAATAACTGCTTCTTTAGAGTCTGGGCAGCTGAGCAGTACTTCTTTAACGGCTAAATCAACAGTAGATCGGCAATCTTCTAGTGTAGTATCACCTCTGCACTGATAATTTCCGTAGGCGGTATCAGGCTTTCGACCGATGGTGTCGTTGTAATATCCATTAAGGATAATGGTTTTGTTGAATGAATTTGTTAAAGAAGACAGAAGAAGATTACGGTTTGAGCGATATGTATTAGAGGTGATATTATCTGGTGAACACAAGGGAAAGACATTACTCATATCAATTTGTGCATTAATTTTCAACACATAGCAGTATTGTACGTTGACGAATATCAGAATTGTAGAAAGAATTTTGATCAATATCTGAAAATAACTACCCATATTTCTTCTTTGTATTTGTGATAAGAATGTGAATTCATTAATGGTTTTGTAGGTTGAATCTTTCAGTTATGACTGTTATTTAATTAGTTGGTTTTTAGACTTCTATATGGTCCATATCAAGGAAGTCAATGAGGGGAGATACTCATACAATCCTTTTCTTTTGTTATGTTTGATAAGCCAGACATCATTGTTTGATTCTTTGAAAGATAGTTGAAAATCAACACGGGATTGTGTCGTTCATCGGTTGGTAGTATGTAATAAATTACTAAAAAAAGTTATACATATTAATATTAATTACCGTTAAAAACACTCACCAGGTGCTAGGAATATAGTAATAGTATACCCCATTTTTTTTTTTTTGTGATTTCTAGAAATAAAAAAATATTTTTTTATGGATTATAATTTTTTTTTTTGATTTCTGTGATTAACATTTGACATATGTATATACGTTTGGAGAAAGGTAAGCACTTTTGCTTTTAAGAAGCTGTTTAGATATAAGAAGCATATATGTTTCTTCTTTTCTAAAAGCATAAAACAACTTTACTTGTGTAGGGGTCATATATATAGGCATGGTCATGGTCATGGCGTTAATGCATTGAAGCTCTTCAACGAGATGAATCAGACTGGAATTCAATTACCAAATCAATGCAGCACTATAATATCTTTCTGCACTTTCTGCATGTAATATACTCCCTCTGTTTTTATAAAAAGACTATTATTTTTTTTATTTTAACCTAAAAATAAGTTAAATTAAAAAAGTGATAGTAACACTTTTCTAAAAACGAAGGGAATATATATTTATTGCACAGTAATCCTTGGAGAAATCGACCAAAAACCAGAATATATATACTTTTTTATTTGTACTACATTCTTGAGAACACCTTGCAAGTTCCAAGACAGAAGAGCTGGTAGAAGAAGAAGAAAAAAGCAATCAAATTATTTAAATTAAGTGCGCACAATATAAAAAGAAATGAATGAAATTCCATTAACAACATGTCTTGAGTCTGGACAACCCAATCAAAACACATAACCTAAAAACAAATTCAAAAAGAGACAATAACAAGAACATTCCATCGCTAAATACATCCTATTCCTAAAAACGGATTCAAGAAAGAAAAGAATAAAGAAAATTCTTTCCATGGATCCTAATCTGGACAAAAGCTTTTGAAAGCAGGCAATCTTTTAGAAGTTGCCACAGGACAT
Source organism: Papaver californicum (assembly GCA_023531435.1). NCBI lineage: Eukaryota > Viridiplantae > Streptophyta > Magnoliopsida > Ranunculales > Papaveraceae > Papaver > Papaver californicum. The sequence goes on from JAJJMC010001317.1 coordinate 459,063, forward strand.
GAAGAACATCACTTACAGATGCATCGAATCCATCCATAAGTTCCTTTCTCAGCAAATATTCTGCATTAGGTTCCAACAACTTCGGCTAGAGCTTCAACTGATCTGCAACGGGTTGATCAGTAACCTGATTCCAATCGAGTATATGCGACCAGTTCTTTTGGTCAGCAATGGTCATCTTTATGAACCTATGTATTTCACTTGACATATCTCTCCCGTCATTCAAAGGCCCATAAATATAAGCCATTTTCCCCTTATTCTCAAACATCATCAATCTAATTTCCGCTTCTGTTACCACCTCTTTCAATTTCTTCATGGCAGTTGATATTTCATCATCTATCATCTTCATTCTTATATACACGTCCGTTATCATCTCTCTTTCTCTTAATTTCTCTTCTAGCTTACGTTTTTGTGATTTTTAATTGTCGTTTGAACATGTTTACTTGTCATATATAGAGGAAAAAAAGACAACAAATCCATGTGCTTGTTTGATGTAGAATCCATGTGGAAAAAGAATTGTAATTATGGATAAGGAAGCTTAGTTACCATTTTAATTAGGGGTGAGCATTTAGTCCGGAATCCGCAAATTTTATCCGGCCCAATCGTATTTTTGCGGATGGATATCCGGACCGTTTGCTAATGGGCTGGAGACGAATGAGATTTTTAAAATCCAACGGATTACGGATTGGGTCTGGGTGTAATTATGAAAATCCGATGGACATCAGACCCATTTAGATTGACAAAAAATCGAACTTGAGATGTGATAGGTTCTTTTCGATCTCAAATACTCACCCCTAGCTGTAGTCGCAACTACAATGATAAAAACCTTTTTCATTACTTTATTCTTTGATGGGCTTGATTTCAGTATATCCTCTAATTTCATTACAGAAATTAAGGTCTTTATAGAAATTAAAAGAATTGTTTAAGGTCCTTACAGAAATTAATTCAGAAACTTGGCTAACAAACATATTTGAGATATTACGAAGAAGATGAAAAAACAATCAAATTATTTAAATTATGTGCGTGCAATTTCAAAGAATGAATGAAATTCCATTGATAACATGTCTCGAGTCTGGACAAACCAAGCAAAAAAAAAAAAAAACGGATTCAAGAAAAAAAAGAATAAAGAAAATTCTTCCATCGATCCTAATCTGGACAAAAGCTTTTGAAAGCGGGCAATCTTCGGGTCTCGTCCATAGGACATCGAAGAACTTCAGTTACAGATTTCTCGAATGCTTCAAAAATTTCTTCTCTGCTTAATCTTTTTTCATTCTGTTGCAACAACTTCATCTCGAGCTTCAACTATGTGGGTTGATCAACCTGAATTCCGTCGTGTAAAGGCGTCTACTAATGTTTTGTATCACTGGTCATCTCTATGAACTTCTTTGTTTCACTTGACGTCATATCATCTCTTCGGTTATTCATAGGCGGCACATGAAGATTATCCATCATCTTTAACTTATTCTGAACCATCATCACTGTTATTTCCGCATCAGCTATCGACTCTTTCAATTTCTTCACGACATCCATTGTTATATCTTTCATCTTCATTATTATATCCGCTTTGGTTGCCATCTCAATTTCTTTCTAGCTTACGTTTTGATGATATTTTTTTTTCTTCCATTGAACTTGTTTACTAGTTATATTAGAGGGAAAAAACAACAAATCCATATCCTTATTTAATGTAGAATCCGTGTCATTAAGGGAAAAGAATGTGTAATTATGAAAGTTAGCTTAATTAGGAGATCAACTAAGGAAGCTTCCCGCACTTTAATACAATTCCCCAACTCTCCTAGTTCTCTTGAGCTTCACTGTTCACACTTCACACTAGTGGCAGAACCATCGCATCTAAAACAGTCCAATATTTTGGGCTTAAACCTACGTGACAGTTGGTGTTTGGTTAAAAATCTACTCAACCCACACATATAAAAAAAGAAAAAAAAAGGTGTCAACAAGAGAAATCTCGCCACAAATCTCAGATCAAGCCAGTGGTTGGTCTTACTTTCTAAAATTTATTTTAATTACATTAATAATTATTTTCGTCTTTTCGCATCCATTTTAAATACTAAAGATCGAGATTCTTTTTTTTTTCAAGACTTCGAATTCTAATTAAATAACTCATTTCTTTTTTGGGATGGGTTACATGTTGAGGTAGTACAGACTCAAAAAATATAAATTGGGGATAGAATCCTAGGGTTGTTATATGTAAGGGCTTCTCTCAATTCAGTGCATTGAGTAAAATCCATTAAGTCTGGGTAGCCACTAAAATCATAAATTGGAAGGTTAAAAGGCCCAAAGAATTATGGGCTCGAAGCTGAGTTCCGGCCTTGCTGGACACTCAGTTTCTACAAGCTAAGCTTTAAATAGGGGTGAGCAACGGGTGGAACCCGTGGATTTAGTGTCATCCAAATCCAACCCATCAAAATAGCGGGTGTTAGATTTGTATCTGTGTCCAATCCATCACCCGTGGATTTAATACCCATGGATGGCCAGGTGGGCGGATTGGATGCGGATAAATTCACGGATTTCATGTTTTTTGTTAGGAAAAATAGAAATAGTTAACATGTTAACAAAAAAACTAATTTAAATATTAGATTACCGAAATTTAAAGAATATATTAAGTTATTACAACATAACAATACTAAAACTATAACAATGTCATCATAACAACCAAAAGTAAAATTCAAAGAGTATATTCATAATTGTTTGCTTACAAATTTGATTCATCGGAACAACTAGATTAGGATGACAATATTAAAAATTATATAATACATTCAATATATATATATATGTATGTATATCCCTCTGTATTTTATAAATTTCATATTTACTTTCAAACATAGCGGGTGTGGGTGTCCAATGGATTTCTAGATTTGCACTACACTCGTACTCATTATTTAGTGGATTTTAAAAATACATCCATGTCCAATCCATTCATAAACGGGTTAAATATCCATCCGCCAAACTACGGGGATTGGGTCGTATTGGCGGGTTTATATTTATATGCTCACCCCTAGCTTTAGCTAAGACATTTTCTATATCTCCAGCATCATGTCTAGAAAGCCAATTTAGTGTTGGTTCTGCAACAATGAAAAGCACTAAACAGAAGAAAATTGTTAAGGTTAATGATAATCTCTGATTGATACACACAATGGACAGAGCCACCTGCTCAGCAAATTGTCCTTAACACAATAGTCCTCGGGTACTCCTCAAGAATGAGAGATGTTATACCCCAACAGAGGAGATGTGTCCAGGATAGAACTCCCCGTTATGATTTGTATAAGCACAATACAAATCACCATCAAACGAACTCAACAACAGTTGATAGAGAAGGGAAATAAACAAGCAATGTGGGCAAAACAAAGCAAGAAGAGGGGAAAAGAGCTAAGGATAGTAGCCTGCTTTGGAGTACTTTGAAATGAAGAATTCTGTTTTCTTTTATAGGTAAAGATGGAGTAAAATCAGTGAAGTAATAAATGAAAATAAACTTTATATTTAATAGAAAAATTATGTGCGAAATTTAATTTTGAAACGGTAATAAAACGGTCAAAATATATTTTTCATTATGACAAGATTTATACTCGTCGGGTCAGACGCCCCCACATTTAAAACAGAATTTAATGAAATATATTTTGTTCAAAAAAAGTAAGTCTTGGTTGGCACGCAGCCTCAGCTACGCCCGCACCCGCAAGCATACTCATTCCCGCAGCAGTAGCCACAGCCACACCCGCACCCGCAACCACAGCCGCAGCCGCAAGTCTGCAAATATGCAAGCACACAAGCACACAATCTCGCAAGAACACAAGCTCGCAAGCCGCAAGCCGCAACCGCAAGCATGCGTGCTTCGGTGCGAATCACCGCACATGTGTGAAAAGTATGTTTGCTCTAACTATCTCATTGCCTTAGTCCTCCCCCAACCACAAAAGCTTCTAAACCCTAAGGGCCCTCCCTTAGATGCAATTTTTATGGTAATAAAGAGAAGATTCATCTTTAGTCTCTCCAATGTGGGACGAAAGGTTCATTCACAAAATCGAAAACGAGATAGTGTTCCTTAGTGACCCATTGGTCCTAAGATCCATTCATACCAAGACTAATAAATTATTTTAAGTTCATTTTCTCCAACAATCCCCCACATGAATGAAAACCCGATGAAAATCAGAAAACGAGAAATACCACTTAGACAATAGGTGTACATAAGGTCTTGAACCTTTGCTTAGTGAGAAATTACCGGAACTACTTGATGGGCAGTGAACGCGATGTCTTGAACTGCCATCGTTTGGTTTAGTTCATCAATAACTTCCACGGGTGATATCTCTCTATGTGCTATCAAGTTTGTGTCGGTGTGTCCATTTTGGCCCTGGACGTATCCCTTTTCTCAGAATGCTCTAGAGAATCAGCTCAGTTCTCATAGGAAGAAGCCCACTTCCTCATTCAGATAGGTGAGTTCTATCAAGAGTGTTTACTGCTACACCCCACTTCAATCTTAAATTGAAACTATAAAACTCATTAAGACTTAATAAAAAGTCATCCTCAAATGCAGTCACACTATCACGTCTACACCATGGGGAAGGGACAGAGAATGAAATTCTCTGATAGTATTTTTTTTAACCCACCACAAATTAGTTGTCTCATTCGAAACCTTGATCTTGAGATCTCCAGTCAGCAAGGTTGAGTATCCTTCATGGAAAGTTTATTTGATGAGCTTAAGCCCCATCCCCTCGATGCATTACTAAATATCTCCTTGGACAAACCTTTCGTCAAAGGGTCCGCGATATTCTCCTTAGACCTCACAAAGTCAACAGAAATAACGCCAGTTGAGATTAATTGTTTTAGAGGATTGTGTCTTCTACGAATGTGTATAGGCTTCCCATTATAGTTGTTGTTTTTAGCATTAGCTATTGTAGCTTGACTATCACAATGTATAGATATAGCTGGCACAGGCCTATGCCAAAGAGGAATATCTTCTAAAAAGCATCTTAGCCAAGCGGCTTCCTCTCCTGCTTTATCTAACGCAATAAACTATGATTCCATAGTGGATCGAGCTATACATGTTTGTTTGGAACTCTTCCAAGATACAGACTCGCATGCTTGAGTGAAAAAATATCCACTCTTAGACTTAGACTCCTCTGAGTCTGATATCAAGTTTGCATCACAAAATCCTTTTAGGACCGCAGGGTATCTCTCATAACTTAAACAAAAGTTTAAAGTGTACTTTAAGTACCTTAACACTCTAAAAAGTGCATCCCAATTCTCCTGCCATGGATTAAGAATATACCTACTCAACCTGCTCATAGCATAAGCAATGTCTGGTCTCGTACAATTCATTAAATACATCAGACTTCCTATAACACGTGAATATTCAAGTTGTGAAACTCCATTACCCTTATTATTTTAGAGTCTACAACAAGGATCATATGGAGTACAAGCAGGTTTATAATCAAACTAGTTATATTTTCTAAGCACAGATTCAACATAATGAGATTGACTAAGACTATATCCATTAGAATTTCTTTTAATCTTCATCCCTAAGATCACATCAGCGGGGCCTAAGTCTTTCATGTCAAAGTTCTCATTTAGCATGCTCTTTGTGGAATTAATTATATCCATGTTTGTACCAAGTATAAGCATATCATCAACATACAAGCATACAATCACACATGCATCATTCACAAGTTTAGTATAAACACACTTGTCAGATTCATTAATTTTAAAACCACTAGAAATCATTACATGATCAAATTTTTCGTGCCATTGTTTAGGTGCTTGTTTCAAACCATACAAAGATTTTTTCAGTTTACAAACTTTGTTTTCACAACCTTTCACTACAAAGCCCTCAGGTTGGTCCATATGAATTTCTTCATCTAATTCACCATTTAGAAAAGCTGTTTTTACATCCATTTGATGTATCTCTAAGTTATGAATGGCAGCAATAGCAATTAACATCCTAATGGAAGTAATTCTCGTAACAGGTGAATAAGTATCAAAGAAATCTACACCTTCTATCTATTTATAGCCTTTAGCTACTAATCTAGCTTTGTATTTTTCCACAGTTCCATCTACCTTACGTTTCCTTTTGAAGATCCATTTTCAACCTATGGGTTTACACCCTAGAGGTAAATCTACAATCTCCCAAGTATCATTCTGTATAATGGAATTCATTTCACTAATGGTAGCTTCTTTCCACCATGGAGCTTCAGAACAAGTCATGGCTTCTCTATAAGTCTGTGGATCAGTCTCAGCTAAGCATGTTATGAAGACTGGCCTAATTTTTTTTTCAGTTCTAAGTCTTTTACCTCTTCTAGGCTCAAATTCATCTTCCTCTACAGGTAATGTCTGACTAGTAGAGGAGACATCTAGGGGATCAACATATATCATGCGAGATTCTGAATTCAAAGGAAAAACATTTTCAAAAAACACAACATCCCTAGATTCCATAATAGTATTCACACCAATTTCAGATTTTTCAGAACTCACAACCATAAATCTATATGTAGTAGTATGTTCAGGATACCCTATGAAGACACAATCAACAGTTTTGGGTCCTATCTTGGTTCTCTTAGGTGGAGGAATGGACACCTTAGCCAAACACCCCCACACTTTAAAGTATGCAACCTGTGCTGCGGACGAGTTACCCATGTAGAGTTTTTCTCCTTCCCCTACCTTCTGATATGAGGTGAACATATCTTTGTTTCCACAATCATGTTTGGTAGCACCAGAGTCTACCCACCAGTCTCTCACATTGGTTACCAAATTGACTTCAGACACCGTGCTAGAAAACTCGATCTTGTTGTTTTCAACAAATTAGAATTGTTCTTCTTATTATTAAAGTCCTTACGTTTTCTACAATGCATTGCCATATGGCTAGTAATTCCGCAAACATAACACGCACCTTTAATTTTACCAATGCCATATTTGGGTTTCGGGAAAGTACATTTCTTGTGCGGACCAGGCTTGCGGTTGCTGCGGTTGCCCTTTTCAGTATTGGAAGACTTGTGTTCACTGACATGAGCCTTGTTAGACATGTCCCTTGCGGAAGATACATGCTTTTCCTTGGAGCACAATAATTCTTCCACTTGAATCTTCTTACCCAATTCAACCATACTGACTTCACCAGTTTCATGTCTCAATCTTTGTTTATATTCAGACCATGAAGAAGGTAATTTCTCAATCACAGCAGGCACTTGAAACGCTTCATCAATCACCATACCTTCAAAAATGATTTCATTGATAATGCGCTGAAGTTCAAGGTCAACTACATATTTGTCATTTTTCATTTTGTATTCAAGGAACCTGGCTACCAAAAACTTCTTACTACCAGCAGTTTCCACTTCATATTATGCTTCTAATGCAGCCCATAAGTCAAATGCAGAAAAGTTTTCTTTTGCGTTATAGAAATCATAAAGAGCATCTTCTAAACAGTTGAGAAAATGGTTTTTAGCCATATAGTTCTGTCTTCCCCAACTTTCTAATTCTCTTTCATTACCCGGATCATTCAAAATTTCATCAAAAGGTTTCAGAACTAATTCATCCAGCATGTGAAAACTCAGAAAGAACAACATCTTGGATTGCCATCTTTTGAAATCTTTGCCATTGAATTTTTGTGGTATGTCTACATCACTTTTAGCCATTGAAACAGAAGAAATAGCTATTGTGTTAAGATTGTTGGTTCTGCAACAATGAAAAAAACTAAATAGAAGAAAATTGTTAAGGTTAAT
>JAJJMC010001317.1:476801-517030 GCA_023531435.1 Papaver californicum
ACCACACACAGAATAGTATGAAACCTGTTTTGGTTCCATCACAATACTCATTAAGTAAAAAAAACTCCAACACTGTTGGTCACAACCACACAAAGAATAGGATAAAACCTGTTTTGGTTCCATCACAATACCCATTAAGTAAAAAAAAAAATTAGGTTAAAACAGATGAAACCTAAACCTTGCTACAAACAGATGAAACCTAGATGAAAATCAGTGAAACCTAGTTTCAGAAAAATATAATAGACATTAAGTAAAAAAATTAGATTAAAATAGATGAAACCTAAACCTTGCTACAAACAGATGAAACCTAGATGAAAATCAGTGAAACCTAGTTTCAGAAAAATGTAACTGAAACCTAACTATAAAACCGGTAATTTCAAGATGAAACCTTACTAACCAAATACATCGATGAAACCAAAATCGCGAAACTAAAAATCATAAACGTGCAGAATATGATGAAACCTTATTAACCAAATGCATTTTGATTTTCAACCATAAAAAATCACAGAATATGATGAAACCATAAACTTCGATTTACCTTTTGTAGATTCTTGTTTCTTAACTGTTTTATTGAGTTTTTTTTTCATCTTTTTGTCTTGTTTCTTCACCATTTTTAACGATCTTGAATAGCAACTTCAGGTAGATGATGATTAGTTAAAAGTAGAAGACTCAATTCTACTGGTGATGATCAACAGCCATTTTAGAATCAGAAATTTAGGTTGATGACGATTCAATTCTACTGATGATGATGATTTATGTGATGATTTGTGTTTCAAGTAGTTTAATGTGATGATTGTTGATATGCATGATGATGACGATGACGATGATTTGGTTTCAGGATTTTTTTGTGAAGATTTTGAATCTGCCGAACGGTTTGATTTTGGAAGCTGTAGAAGATAGAAGTTAAGAGGGAAATAATGAGTTCCGTCAATTTTGGGCGTTAATGAAGTTGGGCGTGAGAAAAAACTGATGTTGGGCGTGAGCAGTTAATGAAGTTGGACTGAATTATAAGCGAGGGTAATATGGACAGTTGGATTGTAATGGGTTTTTTGTGTCAAATTTGTTTTGTTGGTTTTTATATAGTTGGATAGTGACACCTTTGGGCTTATAACCCATGGCCTGATATTTAAATTAGAAAAAAAAGAATTATAAGAAAAACATCCGTTCACGTAGTAATTCTCATACTATGTCACAATTTTAATATCAATTTTTTTATAAAACACAAACGACATAAATTTGAAACTAAGTTTTTGTGATATGTTCCTATTGTAATGTTCTACTTTCCTACCAAAAAGTAGCGCATTCTGAGATACCAAACCTCACCATATGCGGATTTTAATTTCAATGGTTGATTTTTAACGTGGTAGATATATGTTATATACGTTTCGGATTGTGTTAATTTTCAACTAGAAAGAGAAAAAAAGAATCATGTTTTTTAAGAATCCTCAATTGAGGAATACTCTTACAAATTGAGGATACTAAAAAAAAAACATTATGAAGTAATTTGAAGAACCCCTTATCCAAATAATTTTGATAATGGCTAAATTACCCTTGATTATCCCCCAAGTTTTGTTAGGTTAAACTTAGATTTTGATTTTATCTTTTTAAGTGTTAGTTATAGAAGAAGAAGAAAAATGATTTTAAGAGATTTGAGTGATACGAGAGATTTTAGTCAAGCCCTAAATCAAGCTTCAAATGAAAAAACAAGTGTACACAAAAATAAAAAAACAAGTGTAGATTTTGTATGTATAATGTCACAGTCGGCATTGTTTTAAAAAATCGGTATTACATTCGTCCTAAAAAAATAGCGATTATCCCTTGATATTAGGCAAAGAATATCCTATAAATATGGTTCGTCAATTCAAAGGATCTTCGCAGCTGAAGAGTGTTCTTTGGTCAGCGGCAATTTGTTGCTGCTGGCTCATTTGGTGGTCTCGTAACCAGGTGAGATTTGGGGGTAACGTTACTCTTCAGCAAGCTATTACAAAATTAAAATTTTGTATCTCTGAATCAGGCACTCAATCTAAGGTTTTATGGGTAATGAGATGTATGAGTTGATGTAATTGCAGTTTTTTGGTATTAAAGGAAATATGAAGAAAGCACCTAAGATAATTGAAGTGAAATGGCATCCTCCTTTATATGGCTGGACTAAATCTAATGCGGATACTTGTTCGTTAAGCAATCCGGGACCGGCTGGTTGTGGAGTCGTTCTACGAAACCACAATGGTCTGGTTATTGGTTGTTTTGCCACTCCTTTAGGCATTGACACCTCGGTGAACGCTGAGTTTTGGGGGGCAAGTTATGCTTTCAAAATAGCTCATGTTCGTAAAATTTCTCGGTTATGGTTCGAATGTGATTCTATGAATATTATTCTGGCCTTGTCCGACAGTTCTTTAGCTCTTTGGAGATTAAAGATTTATTGGGAAAATTGTTTACACTTTCTGAAGTCCATTCAGTTTACATTTTCACACATTTACAGAGAAGGTAATGGTTGTGCAGACATTCTTACAAAATGGGGAGTTATAGTGAATTCTCAACAACGGTGGATTTCTCCACCTTCTATGATTCACAGAATTATGTTTACGAATAGGGATGTCTCTCCCTATTTTCTTTTACATTTGTAATTCATTTTTATTTATTTTTTGGAGGTTAGGTTTATGTCCCCTCCTCCTTTTGTTTTATTTTTTTTTGAATATATTGCTTATTCTGGGTTTGTCGAAAAGAAAAAAAATATCCGAACTTTGTTTGTTTATTGTTGATTGGGTATTTAGTATCTGATTCGGTACTAAGTGTCACGGGCTAAGATTCTAGACTAGACCGTGCGGCACTTGAACTCTTCAAGTAAGCCTAAAAGAACACAAAGAGAGAAGAGACTTAGAGATTTTAAGTGGAAGAGAGTATTTGAATATAAGAGAGAGAATGTTACAATTGCTTAAGAGCTTGTTGGTGGATGCCTTGAGCAAATGAGCTCCCCACCTTATATAGTGTACAATGGAGGATTCTAGAATATGTTCTAGAATCATCATCTTCTAGAGTATTCTACCACTATCATGAATATACAATAAAATATTATATGTACAAGAACATTCTAGTATGTTGTGGACTTCCCTAATCTTCTAAGTCCTTCCAATGGACCTAGACTCTTGTCATGGGCCAACCCAATATGTGGGAAAATGGGTGGACCGTGATATTCTCCCCCACCTATTCTCGCGACGTCCTCGTCGCGGCTTGATTGTGAAATTGGTCGATCGCATCCTTGAATTGCCAGAGAGATGCTTCGGGTTCCCATGTTCCTTCTTGTATGGATGCATCTTTCTATTTCACTAAGTATTCTTTGCAAGGTGGCACACCCTTCCTTCGAACAATCCGTTCGGCTAATATCTCGTCTATAGCTTTGTCGAAGGAAGTTGCGATCATGGGTGGTGCGCGGTTTGATACTCCCCGACTCTCGTCTTCCTCGTCTTTGTTGAATGTCTTCAAGTTGGTAACGTGGAAGACGGGATGGATTTTCATCTTTGATGGAAGCTCCACTCGGTAAGAAGCTTTGCCCACTTTGGCTACTACTTCGAACGGCCCTTCGTACTTGCGTAGTAAGCCTTTGTGTAGAGGCCGGGTGTACTTGAATAGTTGGGGCAAAAGCTTGACAAATACCATATCGCCAACTTGGAACTCCACATGTCGCATCTTCTTATCGGCCCACTTCTTCATCTTCTTGGCCGCTTTTATCAATTGGGCGTGTGCTAAGTCCCTTTGTTGCTGCCAATCCTTCGCGGTCTTGTATGCTGCGGGGCTAGTACCTGCATAAGAAGTGGCCAAGGTATTTGGCGTCAAGGGCTGTTGTCCGACTGCGATCTCAAATGGGCTCTTCCCAGTAGACTCCGAACGTTGTAAGTTGTAGGAGAATTGAGCTATATCGAGCAACTTAGACCAATCTAGCTGATTAGCACTAACATAGTGCCTAATGTAAAGCTCTAACAAAGCATTCACCCGCTCGGTTTGCCCATCGGATTGAGGGTGGAAGCTTGTTGAGAAGTTCAGCTCAGTACCCATCAGCTTGAAGAGCTCCGTCCAGAATTTTCCCGTGAAACGAACGTCTAGATCGCTCACAATGTTCTTTGGAACTTCCCAATACTTCACCACATTTTTGAAGAAGAGCTTGGCTTCCTCCTCTGCTGTACATCCAGGTGTGGCTGCTGCGAATGTCGCATACTTGGTGAACCTGTCCACCACCACCATAATTGTGCCAAACCCATCCGACTTGGGTAAGCATGTGATGAAGTCCATCGAGACGCTCTCCCACGGTCTCTCCGGAATAGGCAACGGCTCTAACAGTCCGCCAGGCTGCTTTTGCACAATCTTGTCTTGCTGGCACACAAGACATGTCCGCACATAGGCCTCTATGTTGTCGCAGAGTTGTGGCCAGAAGAACTTCTCATGCACAAGGGCTAGTGTGCGATGATTGCCTGGGTGACCTGCCCACCGCGAATCATGGCACTCCTTAATAATGTCTCTCCGTAAGTTGTCCCACCGTGGTACATAGACCCTTCTCCCCGTGGTGAACAGTAGGTCATCATCGATCCAAAACTTTCTCGTCTTGCCGGCTTTGGTGAACTCTACCAAACTCTTCGTCGTTGGATCTTTGCTCAACCCTTCCTTCACATGGTCTATTAATGTGCTGCTAGCTTGCGTGAGATTGGCGAACTCTGCTTTTCGGCTAAATGGATCAAATAACAAGGAATAGGATTATTCCACGAGGTAGACCTTTCTTTGAAATGAATTCTATATTCCTAATTGGGGTGGTACGAAAAATACTGATTAAAGGGTCGCCAAGACATAAAAAAATCCCCGCGGATCCATTTATGATACATGAATGGGAAAAATATCCGGATCAAACCCCTTAGCTTCGGTCAATTTACTTCGGCGAAAAGGGGGAAAAATTCTCCGAATCCTTTTTGTAGTGACGAATCTTGTATGTGTTCCTAAGAAAAGGAATTTTTCCATTTTTCGAGGTCTCAACGGGGTGTGGAAACACATAAGAACTCTTGAATGGAAATTGAAAAGAGATGTAGCTCCAGTTCCTTCGGAAACGATAAGATCTTTGGCGCAAGAACGCAAGAAGAAGGGGTTGATCCCTATTCCCTATCATCTTGGCTTGGTTCTGCGAGTGCATCCGCGACCACGTTTCCTTTGCCCGACTTGTACTCGAGATCATAGTTGAATTCCGCAAGGAAGTCTTGCCACCTGGATTGCTTCGGGCTTAACTTCTTTTGCGTTTGGAAATAGCTCGTCGCTACGTTGTCCGTCTTGACTATGAACTTTGATCCGAGAAGGTAGTGTCTCCATACTCGCAAGCAATGAACGAACGCTGTCATCTCCTTCTCTTGAACGGTGTACCTCTTCTCGGTATCGTTCAGCTTGCGACTTTCGAACGCAATAGGGTGTCCATTTTGCATTAACACTCCTCCAATTGCAAATTCCGAAGCATCTGTGTGCACCTCGAATGGGAGACTTGGGTTGGGTAGCTGCAAGACTGGCTCTTCGACCACCGCCTGTTTTAGCTCCTTGAATGCTTCTTGGCATCGGGTCGTCCACTCCCAAGCTCGCCCTTTCTTCAACAAGTATGTCAACGGGGCTGCCTTCCTCGAGTATCCTAGGATAAACCTTCGTTAGTAGTTGATGAGGCCTAGGAACGATCGCAACTCCGTCACTTTGGTAGGGGCTGTCCAATCTTGGATGGCGCGGACTTTGGCATCTTCCATCATAAGTTTTCCGCTACTGATCTTGTGACCTAGGAAGGAGACTTCCTCTTGGGCGAAGGAGCACTTTTCTTTCTTCACATATAGATCGTTTTCCTTTAGTGCTAGGAAAACAGTCCGCAAGTGGCTCTCGTGCTCTTCCAATGTCTTGCTATAGATCACTATATCATCAAGATAGACCACCAAAAACTTGTCCAAGTATGGGTGAAATATCTTGTTCATTAAGGTACAGAAAGTAGCGGGAGCATTAGTTAGGCCGAAAGGCATAACAAGGAATTCGTAAGCTCCATACCTTGTGACACATGCCGTCTTTGGCTCGTCACCTTCCGCGATCCTCACTTGGTAGTACCCCGACCGTAAATCCAACTTTGAGAAGTACCTCGCTCCTCCTAGTTGATCGAACAAGTCTGCGATGAGCGGTATTGGATACTTGTTCTTTATGGTCACCTTGTTGAGAGCCCGGTAGTCGATGCACAACCTCATTGCTCCATCCTTCTTCTTCTGGAACAACACCGGCGCTCCGTATGGTGCCTTTGATGGCTGGATGTAGCCCGCATCCATCAAGTCTTTGAGTTGCTTCTTCAGTTCAGCCAACTCTGGTGGAGACATACGATAGGGTGCTTTTGCGGGAGGCTTAGCGCCTGGCTCAAGCTCGATCGCATGATCGATCTCCCTTCGTGGCGGCAACTTCTTGGGAAGCTCTTTTGGCATCACGTCCCCGATCTCTTCGAGAACCTTTGTTATGGCCTTTGGGACTTCTTCCTCGTGGGTTGTTAGCTTCTCCTCCTTCATCGTTGCTATGAAGGTCACTTCGCCTTTCTTGAACCCTTTGGATAGTTGCAATGCCGACAGCACCGTGGTCTTCTTCTTCTCTTTAGTCACCGGTATAAGGTGAGCTAATTTGTCTCCGAGTATGCACAAGGAGTTGAAAGGTGGCATGGGAATGGCCCGTTGTGCGCACATGAATTCCATGCCCAATACCATGTCGAATTCGTCCATGGGGATCACCGAGAAGTCGACCGGTCCAGCCCACAGGTCGAGAGGCATTTCTACGCCACGCGCCACGCCTTCTAGTGGCTTTGAATCCGAGTTCACTGCCTTCACGGTGCCTCCTTCTTTAGCAAACTTCATGCCTAGCCGTAATGCTTCCTTCTTCAACGCGAAGTTGTGCGTAGCACCTGTATCTATTAAGGCGCGAGAGGTTTTCCCATTCACTTGGACGTTTACGAACATAAGCGTCTTGTCCTTGCTTTTAGACTTTTCTGTCTTAGCTTGGACACTGTTTAGCTTTCGGAGCGAACTCACCACGGAGTCTCGTTCCTCTTCGGATCCACTATCCTCCATCAACGCGGTAAGCTTACCCTTCTTCGGGCAATCGCGGACTTTGTGATCCCCTTCACATAAGAAGCAAGAAAAGGAGGGATTACTTTTGTCTTTGTGTTCGGACGCTTTGTCCTTCCACGAAAGATATTTCTTTGGGGCATGCTTGTCTCTATCTTCTCTTGCTTCCCCACCTTTGGCATGGTGGCCCCTCGAGGTTCTTCTTTCTTTGGAGCTTGTACTCCTTGAAGTCTTCGTTCTTTCTTCAAAGCTTGGCCTTTCGATCAGGGTCTCGGCTACGGCTATTTCTTCGGTCAGAGTTTGAACGCGACGACGATCTAGCTCTTGCTTCACCCATGGATTTGCTCCGCACAAGAAGTTGAAGAGCTTCTCTTCTTCAGATAGATTGGGTATCTCTAGCAGCAAGTTTGTATACGTACCGGTATACTCTTTGGTTGTACCCGTTTGATGAAGATACTTCAACTTCGCTCTTGCTTCATAAGTCGCATTCTCCGGGTAGAAGTATTTCTTAAGATCGGCTTTAAAATCTGACCAAGTAGTGATAGTAGCCATACCTTGCTGAATTTCCTGGCTTCGAAGTCTCCACCATGCCAAAGCGTTCTCCGTAAGAAACACTGTGGCTCTTTTTATCTTCCTTGAATTCTCCTCCATTTCGAGATGCTCGAAATACCTTTTAAAACTCCATATGAAAGTGTCAATCTCCTTCGCGTCTCTTTTTCCATTATACGGTGTTGGCTTGGGAGCATCCTCTCTTGAGAGTCTGCTTGGCCCCTCGTACATGGCTTGGTTGATGGCCGCCCTTTTGCACAATACCAATTCTCCTTTCACCGCTTCAAGCTCTTGCTCAACTGACAGCAATTTGGTATTCACCTCCTCCACGCTATCATCCATTGCGTCTTGGATCCGAGCTTCTACGTCCATTTTGATACCATCCACCGCCTTGCTTATAGCCTCCTCGAATGTATCTTTCCACCCTTCAAGAGTCTCCTTTGTTAGGAATTCTTCTTCGGCGCGTATAAGGAAGTCGCTCACTCGCTTTTCCATAAGTGTCATTCGTGCCTCAAGACTTGTTTGCGTATCCTTGGACTTGCCCCTTTTCTTGGCTTGGCCATCGACACCTTTCTCCATGGTGTTGTTTCTATTAATGTCAGCCATTCTTGAGTCTTAAGCTTCGCTCTGATACCGACTGTCACGGGCTAAGATTCTAGACTAGACCGTGCGGCACTTGAACTCTTCAAGTAAGCCTAAAAGAACACAAAGAGAGAAGAGACTTAGAGATTTTAAGTGGAAGAGAGTATTTGATTATAAGAGAGAGAATGTTACAATTTCTTAAGAGCTTGTTGGTGGATGCCTTGAGCAAATGAGCTCCCCACCTTATATAGTGTACAATGGAGGATTCTAGAATATGTTATAGAATCATCATCTTCTAGAGTATTCTACCACTATCATGAATATACAATAAAATATTATATGTACAAGAACATTCTAGTATGTTGTGGACTTTCCTAATCTTCTAGGACCTTCCAATGGACCTAGACTCTTGTCATGGGCCAACCCAATACGTGGGAAAATGGGTGGACCGTGACATAAGTCTAACTTTCCTTGTCCTAGGGTTGGTTTCACCATTCCGTTGTTAACTGATTATTTTCTTTGGAAAAAAAGATCAAATGAAATTAGATCTGCTTATTGTAGAGAGAATAAAACTAAAAAGATAGAGAAAAGAGATAAACTAATTTGGATGTTTATTGGAATGCCACTTTTTTTAAAAAAAAAACAAGCTCATAAAGAGATTTATTGAGAAAATGCAACAAAAAACAGAAGCGAAGGGGGGCTAGGCTTGACCTCGAAGGAGAAAGAAAATAAAAAATAAAAAGCAAAGGAAAAATAAAAAATAAGCTAAACGATAAATAAACATACTCGATCTGACACTCCCCATCGCAACTCGGATAAAGTGTGGAGACTCACTCCACCATTGGCGGAGCAACATGGAAAGGTGGGTGTGCAGTTGCCCACCAAACTCAGCCGGCTCCCAAGCCTAATTTGAGCTATTTAGTCCATTTTTTAGTCATTTTTGCGCCCATTTGCATTCCCTTAAATATGTTCCCATTTGTGACTTGCCCATCCATTTCCCAAAACCTGGCTCCGCCCCTAATTGAGACAAGCTCCCCTTTTGGTCAATAAATCAGTCACTGCATTACATTTCCTATAAATACGAGGATATCTAAACCGGATCGAAGATAAAAATCTCAAGCAATGCCACCTAAGGATGGGTATATTGGGCGCATGAAAAATGGGTGACACGAATCATTTTCGGGTTTTAATATCATCTGCATAGTTTTTTGGTTTTTAAAATTTTTTTATGTTATGAGCCTTATGACGCCTTATTACAATTTTGATATATTGTTTTTTGCCTTATTTTCAATGGTCGATGGACCGGTAACAAAGAGGAAATTAAGGTGGGTATTGCAAATTATTTCGAGATTGCGTTTAAATAGAAATCTCACTATCGTCCTAGAATCAAGAATATGTGCCTTAAGAAGATCGATGAGAGAGCTAGCTTATGGTTGGAGAGGTCCTTTAGCGAAGAGGAAGTAAAATTCACAATTCATAATTTGGGAGTAGACCGAGCCCCGGGCCCGGATGGTTTCCCGATGAAGTTTTTCATAGTTTGTTGGGATTTTATTAAAGATGATTTGATGAAGGTTTTCAAGGAATTCCATGATCACAATATTCTTCACTCGTCTTTGTAAAACAACTTTATTGCTCTCATTCCAAAGAAGGTGGTCGTAGAGGAAGTTAAATATTTTCGGCCCATTAGCCTTATCGGGAGTGTGTACAAAATAATTTCCAAGTGTTTGGTGGAGCGTCTAAAGGTTTATCTTCCTTCTCTTATTTCTTCGACCCAATCTAGTTTTATTAAAGGTAGAAATATCCTTGATGATGTGTTGATAGCTAATGAATGTATTGATTCTAGAATTCGTCAAAATGATCCGGGTTTGGTATGCAAGTTAGACTTCGAAAAGGCGTTTGACAATGTTAATTGGAAATTTCTAAATGAGGTTTTATTCAAAATGGGGTTTGGTGGTTTATGGAGGGCTTGGATTAGAAATTGTTTATATGGTTCTAAATTTTCGGTTCTTATTAATGGTTCGTCGCATGGTCACTTTGGTAGCGAAAAGGGACTTCGTCAAGGAGACCCTCTCTCTCCCTTTCTTTTCACCATTGCGGGTGAGGTTCTTAGTTGTATGTTGAGAAAATCTCAAGAATTCAATCAAATTTCGGGGTTCTCGGTAAAGATGGGAGGCACCAAAATAAATCACTTACAATTTGCCGATGATTCCATTGTTTTTCTCGATGCGAAGGAAGATCAAATTAATAATCTCCGTTACATTCTTTTTTGTTTTGAGTTAACTTCGGGCTTGAAGATTAATTTTTCTAAGAGGTCGCATTGGAAGAGGGATTGGAAAGTTTTGCAAACAAGTTGGGTTGTAAATTTGAAAATTTTCCTAGTATTTATCTTGGTCTCCCATTGGGAGACAAAGTAGGAGGGTTACAAAAATGGGAGAAAACGATTGAAATTTGTTCGAAGAGGATCTCTTCTTGGAATGGAAAAACAATAGCGAAAGGAGGTAAGTTAACTCTTATCAAAAGTATCTTAGCAAGTCTACCAATATATTACCTATCTCTCTTTCTTGCTCCATGTGCCATATCCAAGAAAATTGATAAAGTAGTGAGGAACTTTCTATGGGATGACAACCAAAATTCTAAAAGAATTCATAATATTGGGTGGAAAATGGTGACCAAACCAAAGGAAAAGGGAGGGCTTGGTATTAGAAGAATGAATCTAGTGAATTCGGCTTTGCTTAAGAAATGGTGGTGGCGCTTCGGCTTAGAGAAAGATGATTTGTGGAGGAAAATAATAGTTGAAAAATTCGGTGAATCCCCTAACGTTTGGGAAACTTTAAAACCTAAAGGTTCAAAAGGAGGAAGTTTTTGGTATAACATTTATAAAAAACTAGAAGGTTTCAATAAGAACATCAAATTCAAGGTTGGAGCGGGAATGGAAACTAGATTTTGGGAAGACATTTGGTTCGGGGAAAGAAAATTATGTGACTTGTTTCCTTCGGCCTATGAAGTTTCAAGGACAAAAGAGGTCGTGGTAGCTCGTATGTTCGATGTAGTAGACAACGAAATAAGATGGAAGTTTATGGCTAGACAAAGATACTATCAATCAATAGCTAGTGAAGTATCAAGTATTTCTAATATTCTTTCTACTTTCTCCTTTCAAGAAGGTGTCTCGGATAGTCGTCTTTGGATAGGTAATGAAAATGGTCAATATACGGTGAAAGATGGTCTTAAGATCGAAGAGGAACAAGATTTGCCAAATTACACAATTGATGTGGTATTGAGCCGCAATTACCCTAGCAAAATCAATTTTTTTCTTTGGCTCCTCTCTCATGATAGGGTAATGACTAAAGATAAGCTTCGGAGAAGGGGCATGGAGGTCTCTAGCCTTTGTTGTTTTTGCGACGATAATGATGAAACTAGCGAGCATCTATTCTATGATTGTTGGAGGATTCGAAGGATTTGGGATTACTTCATTGAAGGGTCTAGGAGCAATTGGAATTATTCATCCAACATCTCTCAAGACGTCAAATCTTGGAAAATAAATTGGGGAGATGATCGACTTAGTGGAATTTGGAACAACATCCCGGTAGCAATTTGGTGGTGTATTTGGAAGGAGCGCAATGCAAGGTCTTCGAAAACAAAAAGAAAAGAGTAGAAGGTATCATTAGAAATGTTAAACTTCAAGCGTTTTTTTGGACCGAATCAAATATAAAAATGTTAGGTCTAACCGCCAATTTAATTGTAGTCCTTTGGGATTCTTTATTTCGTCCACCTTGATTGTATATGTTTTATTAGCTTTTCTTGTGGGTTTTTTGTATTCATTGGGTTGAGATACCCCCCTAAGTACCTCCTCTTTTCAATGAATTTTCTCATTTCCGATCCAAAAAAAGATATATTGTTTTTTGTTTACTAACTCAAAATTTATAATTGCGATTCAAAATCTATCCTATGACAGAAAAATATTGTGATCTACCTATGACCAAAAAAAAGGAATACATGACCTATTATTTGTTATAAATACTCTTTTTTTTTCTAATCTAATTTTTTTTTTTTAATCTAAATTTTTTTTTCTTCCTATAACCCAAATATAGGTTATAGTGTAAACTTTATAACCCCAATTATGGACCATGGAGTATCATTTGTTGTGCGACGCGACCCAAGATTTACCGAATGAACCAAAAACTGCCTTGTAATCTATTACCCGCCTTGTGACACCATATTAGCTTTGAGGCACAAAATATATCCTTAGCTGCAAAAATTACCCTTAAGACCCCAAATTTACAATATATTAAGCCATATTTGTCAGGTAACCCAAAACTGGTGTGGCCTAATATTTGGCCCCATTGACATGAATTTTGTCACGTAGCCCTAAATGGGCTTTACAGCTCAAAATGGGCCCCACAAATTAAAATGGTTCATCAAGCCAAAAAACCTGCTCAAACGTCCAAATTCTACTCAGTGACCTAAGATTTGCCTAGTGAGTAGAACTTATATTGAAAACAAAATCGTCCGTGTGATTCAAAATTAGGGGTGAGCATTTGGTCCGGAATCCGCGGATTCGATCCGGACCAACCGTATATTTATGGGTGGATGTCTGGTCCATTCGTTAATGGATTGGACGCGAATGAGATTTTTAAAACTCAACGGATTATGGATTGGGTCCGGATGTAACCTTCAAAATCTGTTGGGCATTCAGACTCACTAGATTAAGGAACCCAAAAAAATTTCCATCTTTTCTCTTATTTCTTCTCCGAAGACAGATAGCAAACATAGATATGAGAACCCTAAATGTAGTATAATTACTAGAATACCTCATCTCTCACCAACCGTACTCTTCATGTATCTTGCTTAGCAAAACACAAGAAATTTAAACATACATTTTTTTATCAAACTTCTTCGGTACAAATATGAAGTCAGTACATTTGTTTTTTTGCGAAATTAGGTATTCCTTTCATGTCATATTTTGATGTACATGATACAAGACCAATATATGTATAGGTGGACATATTTGATCCCAAAGTACACCAAAAACATCTTATTTCAAACGGGTCGGGTTTTCTTCCTCTTCAAATTTTGAGTAACTTCGAAGCATTACACTTAAATCCAATTTTAAACCCTTGAATAATGTACTCTTATTTCTATAATGATCCATAAACTTGTTGCTTTTATTTCTCTATTATAAACTTTAATTATAAAACAAATTCATTGGATTATCCGCATCCAATCCGTCCATCCGGACATCCATTGGATGCAGATCCGTTGATGCTAGATTGAATGCGGATGTTAAATTTAAAATCCGTAATGAATTGGATTGGATGCGGATGAAGTGAAAACCGGTTCATACCGGCCATGCGCACCCCTATCCAAAATATACAAGTGAAAAAAAAAACGTGCAATGTAATCCAAAAATTGCTTCGTCACCTACAATCTGGCCCATGATGCAAAATAAATATAGGACCCAAAATGTGTCCTTATAAGCCTAATAATTTCAAAGTTATTTTTAAGCCCGTAATTATTTAGAATTATGAAAAGAGAAGAACAAGTTATGCATCTACTTTTTAAAGATTTCTTCAGAAGTATAATTGACAAGCAAACTAGAATATAACATACAACTAATAAATCGTACGTCGAAGTTTTACAACTTTTATCTCGTTGAATAGTTTCCAAAGAAATCTACGCAATGAGTAATGTCGTACTTGTGTGGGGTCAAGCGGGGTTTGTTGACCCCACTCAATGTTGTTTGTTAGAGTATTTGGTAGTGACTGTTATAGGTGTTTACCCCACATAACTTCTTTAAAAACCAATTGACCCTTTAAATTTTTTTGAAAATCAACTTTTACTCTATTTTATTAAAAATTTGTTTGCAAAAGCCCTTACTAGGATTTTGTATTAGACTTTGTTACTTCATATAGTTTTATATCTAGAATTGGTAAAATTTATAATACATCCAAAAATTTCGGGCAGCCTCCGGCTGCGGCTCTGTTAGTGCTTTGACCCCAGTGAGATGAATCTCTAGCTCCGCCACTGGCAATGAGTACAAACAAAAATATCAAATATCATTCTTTTACGAGAAAATCGGAAGTGATTGTTTCTTTAGCCACAAAACGTCGATTTGTGGATGTATAACCGTTATGCAGTCATTTTGTCGACTGCATAACAAATTATGTAACCAGTTCTAAAAGGATGTATAACAAATCATGCATCCACCACAAAGGAACCATAACAAAATTATGTCACCACAAAGGATGCATAACAAAATTATGCAACCACCATAAAGTTAATGCATATAGTTACAACATTCCAATAAAAAAATGATACATAACGAATTATGCAGGCACCATACAGGGTGCATAACAAATAATACATCCACATTTTGGTTCATGCATCCACTAATATGGTTACGCATCCAATAAACGATGTGTGTGCCTCAAATATAACATTCCATAAAAATAAAGATGCGTAACGAATTATGCTTCCACCACAGAGGATGGATAAAATTATGCATGATATACTAATTTGGTTAGGCATCCACTAAAATGATGTATGTTCCTAAAAAATAACATTCAAAATGAGGATTTAAGTTATATTTAATTTTAGAATCTACTTTTAACTTTAGTTGATGGACCATTTTGGTCCCTTGTTAGCAAAATTGGATTCCCTTTTGGCTTCAAGTATCAACCCTAGTTAGCAATTCAGTGTACGTGAAAAGTTGGTGACATGTATAACTCAAGTATTATTTGTTTTGACAAACTGAAAATTCGATTAGCTATTCGGTCAACCATTCTTGGTTCATTGAAAATTCGGGATGGTATATCTACATATATAATTCTTTTCAGAAACATGAATTCGGCACACAAAAATTGACATATATTAAAACATACTAATTAAAACATAATTATTAGTTAATACATGCATCAAGTAGGTTGATTTGTGCATGAAATATCATTTATATTTACTTAAGTATACTTCTAGTATCTAAAAAAATAAAAAATAATTAATACTCCCTTCTTTTCTGGAAAAGAGTTACTATTTTTTTTATTTTAGTCTATTTTTAGGCTAAAATGAAAGAGTGATAGTAACTCTTTTTCCGAAACGGAGGTAGTATATTTTACCAAAGTTTGATCAATTGGTAAATAAATACTTAAGATTATGGAGATAAAATTGGGAGTCCAATTTTGTGCACATTCTTTAACGAGGTTGCACAAAACATCTCAATTTCTCAATTAATTTAATTTATGAAATTATGTAATAAGGATCAAAATTATAAACATAGATCGTAATAGAATCATTAGTTAACTAATCAACCAATCAAATAAAAAATTAAGACTGATATTTATGTATATTTATAAATATTTACTTAACAAATAAGGTTAAAAATTATTAAATATCTTCTCTCAAAATTAAGGTAAGGTTAAAACTTAAAAGATACTACCTCCTTCTCTTATACATTGGCCGGAGAATGTGAAATATCTTTAAACAAATAACGTTGTTTTCTGTTTTTATCCTTTGTCTTATCTTAATACAATTTCCCATAAATAAGAGTACGTATGTCAAAAGATATCTTGGAATCAAAATTCCGTCTATTTAATAGGACTAAAAAAATCTAAAATTTCACCTTTATAATAAAGATGGAAAGAGTAATATACAAAACAAATCAATTTTAGTGGCCCAAATTCAAAAATTTGATAGTTTGGCAAATATAGGTATTATAAACGAATTTTGCTGATGGAAATCAATACAAATTCGGAAATGCATGCATTATTCGTTTTTTCCCTGAAAAGTTGTGAACATAGGTCTATCTTCCTGTTGGACACGATCTTTAATCGGGGATGGACAGTTTGGTATTATTTGCGGATCGTTTGCCGAATTACTAACCAGAATTCAACAACCATAAAAGAAAGAAAAAAATGCATACATCTTGCTTACAAGAATACACCTGACTCGGTTCCGACCCAGTTTGAATCAGAGTTCACACTGTTGTTTCGATTTTCAACGACCTCGTTTAAAATAGACAACTCGGATCTTAATAAAATAATATATTTTGATTAAGCCCAAATTCTTGGTTGCTTAAGTTCCACACCCGCATTTATAAGGGTTGACATTCATCTCATATCAATTTCATGGTCTACAGACCATCTAACTGGCCCACTTCGGACCCAACATACCTACTATCGATCCTATCACTAGAAACAGCCGACAGCGATGGTCCAAGGTCTTATTACATTTGCATCAACATCTTGAAAAAACAAAGGCTAAACTTTCAGTACCATTCTAATGGTGGTGACATTTTCTTTCGCACTCCTTGTCCTTCTTCTGTGTACTTCCTTGGTGATTTACCTTCTTGGTGTATTTCCGATGATACTAACCTAAATTCATCACTTGGCATTGATCCACAGATTGCAAAATGCTTTCCACTCCTCCATACTTTATACAGTAACCTTTTGAACATGAGGTTGGATCGACTCCGATACAAGTTAATTAATTACCTGTTGACTATAAAGATGTATATTGATTAACCAGAGACCAATGTTAGTGTTGGGGACAAAATGATGTTCGCCTGAAGCGACGTCATCACGTCCCGAACCGACGTCACCAATTACGTTCCGAAGCGATATTATTATCACGTTCCGATCCCAAAGCGACGTCATCACGTCCCGATCCCGAAGCGTCAACAATTCCGAACCCCAACTTGGATCGAAGCGACGTCATCATTTTCCCGAAGTGACGTCATCAATCCCGATGCACCAAGTCAATTTCGATAGACCAAGTCAATTCCGCACCAACTTTTGGATAGAGGTCATTTTGAAGATAAGGATAATAAGAACACGTGGAGGATCCCGTTGACACATGGCGAGCTTAGAAGAATCTCCATCGACACGTGGCGAACCTTGATGACATGTGGTGAAGGGTATTTTAGTAATTGCCATCTTTTTATCCCTATAAATATAATTTTAGAGAGAAGAAGAAGGGGACTTTTGGCCCGATGGAGGCTTCCTCTGCTTCATTCTCAACTGTAACCCAGATATGAATAAAAACTCCAACTTCATTACCCGTGGAGGTAGGCTAATCATGGCCGAACCACGTTAAATCTTTTGTGTTATCTTCATTTACGTCTATCTTTTATTATGATCTTTGGTTGTTTTTGCTGATGAGATTTTGGCATAAACAATTTGGCGCTAGAAACAGGGATAGAAGAAAGGATTTGTCCTACCTGATGTTGATTAACGGAAGAAGCGATTAATTGGAGAAGAAATCAAAAACTGGGGGATTCGGTTCATGGGTTTCCTAGTGCTGTTCTTGCTCTAACTATTTCAGTTGAAAGGGAAAATTTAGGAGATGTGGACGATACTTTGGAAGGGTTCATATTCCTTTACCATCTTTTAATTTTACAGATGAAGAAACCAAAAGATTGGGGGAAGTTTTACTGACGCCGACTAGGAGTTTTCTTCTGAAAAACCCTTCTATCAGATTCAATTTCATCACTTCAAATTTCAACAGCAACAACACCAAGAGACGAAAAATTCAATTGACCTTCTTTAACTGAAATTGGAAATTACACACACCACAATGAAGAAAAATTGATGAAAATCAATAGCAACAGCTAGAAACGAAGATTCAATCGACTCATCCATCAGAAAAATTGAATCGGAAAGTTAAGTTTACATCTTCTGATTTTGTTTAGTTTGATTTCAATCATTTTTTCTCAGACTTCGAAATGAAAATTTTCAGCAAAAATAAAAAAAATAAAAAAATTAGGGTTCATCACTGAGATTTGCTTGATATCTCAATCTTTTATCCAGACCAAAAATCTAACTTCAGATTTGCAATAAGAACACCTTAATTTACATTACCCATAGTTTCGTTTTGATTTTCATTAATTCTCAATTCATGATTTTATTTGAAAATCAAGTTTGATTAAACCAGATTTTGCTGTCTTTTTCTCTGAAAAAACTCTTAATTCTCTATTTCTCTAATAAGGGTTTTGTTCTCTTTTAATGACAATTCAAAAGTTTTGGAAATGGAATTCAAACCCTTTAGAAATGTGGGTTTGTGTTAAATATGATTGTTGCAGAGAAGGTGATGTTGAATGCTTCACACCTCCATTTGTGCATATCTAGTGTTCGACAAATTGCCAGAATTCACATATCTAGTATTGTTGGAGATATCAAAGATGATTTTAGCGATAAATGAATGCACCAAGGTTCATGTCCTCTAGCTCTTGGCTTCGGAGGGTTCATCCCATTTTCTGGTTCAAAGACCTGACAACATCATCCTGGCACCAGCTGCAATCTATATTTTCATCAAAGTTTCCAGACAAGAGATTTACTTTGTGATGCTGTTCAACTTAACTTTTTCCAATCGAAATGAAGGCAACACATACTCAATTGGCTTCATCACATAAATACTTACTGTCAGATTCAAGCAAGAGAGGAACATTTAATTTGTATATAGTGAGTGTGATGATTCATTGTGCCTGGCTTCACAACGGAATTTTTATAATCAAGGTTCATGAATGATGCAATTCTCACAACAAGTCTTTTCAAAGAGCTAAGTACTTCTGTGATCATTTTGTTGCTTTGAATTATAAGTATTAGAAATCAGACTTTATTCCAATATGCACACAAATCCAATTTTGTTAGATTGTATGCTTCATATGATAAAATGATTGACTATAGAATAACTTAATGCAAAGCTTAATGTCTCACAATGATATAGTTTATAAAGAATATGAATGTTGAGAATTTGGTGCAACCGACAGGATTAGGTTATAAACTTGAATGTAGAAAAATGAATCATATTATAAACTTGGTGCTTTTAAGGAGAATGGTTGTTTTCTTTCTCAATTGTTTGCTTGTAGTATTCATTTTACACCTTGAGTAGTGGTTTTAGCTTAAGCATGATCCTTAATTACCATCTGTGAATGATATCATCTTGAACTTTCCTTACTACTTAAAAGCATAAGCATATACTCGCATGTTTGCAGTGAAATCATGCTCGAGTGCTAGGGAAAAATTTAGTTGTCTCAATTTGTGATAAGCTTGAGCTAACATGATTCAATTAACACTTGCTTGAAAGTTGTAACTGACCCATAGTATCAATCTCTAACTGAAATCTTTTTGAACTTTTGAGTTTCACTATGTTAAAACCTGATGTAATACATATGCATGTTGTAACTCTAAATGAGTTGAATACAAATGATTTCATTAAGAGCCCGGTAATTCCATGCTTACATGTAGCTGTATGAACTTAATTTTAGAGTAGAAATTTGTCATAGGTAATATCTACATAATATATTTTAGCATGAATTCAGTTTAACTAGTAATAGGTAAATGAAATCCTATATCATGTCAGTGTTTTAAACTAGTTACATGAACACATAAATCAGCTCTGAAGGATGTTCTGCAACAGTTGTTTTGTGCCAATCAATTGTTACTCAACCTTTTTATAGTACAAGAAGATGTATGAACTATAAAAATAGATTTCGTTAAACTTCTATGAATACAACATATCTTGTATGACATATTTAGGTTGTATTTGATGCATAACCTTTATCTTTGAATGAAGTTTTATCAATTCATGAGCTAATAACTATTGAGCCTAATCAAACGCCACCTTAAAACATAGCAGAACACTTGTTTGAATGCTTTATAATTATCTGCTGAGAGCTTAAATAATTTTATGTTACTTTTCAATGTTGATCATCATATTTGAGCATTCTGGAATTTTATCACTTGAAAGTTAACTTATCAAGTTGTGTGCAGCTAGAACAAATCCTTGCCATGTGCTAACCTATCTCGCATAGACAATAAATGAAGAATGCATCATCAGGAGTTACTATGTCAAGCTACTACTGAAGCATGCAAAGTTGCACCAACTTGTGCATGGCAGTAATCTGCTTATCTAGTAGCTTCACAGACAGCAAAAAACCCCAACAAAGTTATATTTTCAGCAGCTGGCGATCGTCTGGAGCCAGTTCATCAACCACATTAGTTCTGCCTAGTGGGAGTTACTGTATTGAGAATTGCCACGAAGTGGAATCACTCACGACCTTAGCAGTGGACATGGGAATAGTTGTTGTACAACTTTCACTTGATAACTTCAAAACTTCAAATATATTCCTTCTGATGATGCGTTTATAATGCTACTGGAGCTGGACAAACTTCGGCAAATAATTATTCCTAATTTTCCATTGTGAATAGTGGCGTCAATTCATCCTTGCTTCTCAATTATCATCTATGAGTGCTTTCGTAATGCATTTTCTTTACTGCGTAAAAGCATCACCTTATTCTTCTATGTTTGCAATCAAATCATGCTTGAGTGCTTCTTTATTTGATAAAAGGAGAATTTTTAAGTATTCCATGATGAATCCATCAATACGTTAGCCTCTCTTCTCAATCTGCTGTCTGATGAATGAGTGTTTGACTGCTTGGTCTAATCAAAGCAGTTGATGCTTTAATTCTGTGTTTTATCTTGAATTTGTGTTTTATAAATCAATGTTTGTTGTAATGCATTTTACTGTTTAGCTTGTATAAGTTTCACATGGAATTTGTGATTTAATACATTCAAATCCTATATAGATGAATTAGCATTTTTTAATTACATTCATTTGCTCATTAGTTTAACAACATGAGAAGCAGGGAAATTTCTGTTGTATGAATGCAATGGGTTTGTTATGTTATGTTTTTATTAGAATGAACTTGTATGAATTGCAGGGAAGAAATAATTACAATAGCCTAAATTAGGCTAGAATACCCAAAAAACAAATAAGACTCTGCTGGATTTTCTTTTCAGTGAGTCGACTCACTGTGTTTGATCCAAATCAGTTGAGTAAGATCAACTAGACCGAGTCAGATCAGTTGACTCGGTTAACCCATCTCTTCCTCTTGACTAGTAACCAATTTCCTTGATTGTCTCTTGACCCCTTGACCGTCAATTGACCATTAGCTTAACTTAAATCTCTTTGCATGTAATTTTGTATGCTGCATTCATTATTAATAGATAAAAAAAATTCTTTCTAAAAAAAAATAAAATAAAATAATAATAATAATAATTTTTATTATTATTATTATTATAAATTAAATTATGTTGTTATAGCTAGATAATTATTATCACAGCTCCAATAGATAAGAAAAGACGCATTCCGATCCACAAACATTTTTAAAAAGATAAATATATACTATCTTTTTTAATTTTTAATTTTGTCTTAATTGCTCAAAAAGCATGAGATTATTTGATTTGTATACACATCATCTGTATAATGAATTAGATCATTAAATTTGTTCAACTAGTACCTATGGTATATATTTTAATCGAATATTAAAGACTGTCATACATTATGAATTGATCAATTGCTTTCAATAGCATATGAATCACATATGATATCATGCACAATGATAATTAATCCCATAGTCATCTATGATAGAAACCTGTTGATTTAATATGATGTATTCTTAGTCTGCACAAATTCCAATTTATTTGATTATGTTTAACAGTGGTATGCAACAAAAAGCATGAAGGCATTTTTAACTTGTACTCATCTAATATTATGAAGTGCTTAGGACATTTTTATGAAATGTGAAGATACCTATGAAGGGCACTTCAGAGATGCGCCAGTCATGCGCTAATGATGCACTGGGGGGCATGCTATAAAGAAACCAAATTTTTAGCTGTGAAATGAGCTAAATACTGTGCGCCAATTAGGTATTTCATTTTAATAATTTATTAACGCTAAATAGATAGATATAATATTTTTCGTCACTTTGTGTTATATGCCTTGTACTTCTTAACATAAGACAACAATTGATAGATACTTCAAATGGCATATACTTCATGCGGCAATCTAAATGCTTCTTCGGGAATTATCATTCAAAAGTGGGTATCTCTTTCAACTTATCATTAAATATTTCTGAAAGGTAAGTACTTCTATATTCGTATACTTCTGATCTCTTATATAACGATTACTTCGGAATAAAATGATATTTCGTCTGGATATTCCTCATGTCTTATTTAGAATACATCTCATATTTTCTTTCTATATATGCTTCTCATGTGTATAGAAGAATATGGGATGTATCTTAAATAAGAAATGAGAAATGAGAAATATCTGGATGATTCTCAAGTATACCTCTCATATACATTTCAGGTATATTTCTTACCGATATTTCTCCATTCAGGAGACAATAAATTTATGGACCACACTTTAATTTACTCCATGCCCGAGATAAATTAAGCGTGTGTCCTGATGAACTCCGTGGCTGGAGACAAGATAAGACTATTGGGTCCATCCCCAAAGGGGGAACCCATGTAAGAGTCTTGATACAAAATTCAAAATTTATACACACATTTGGGACACCTTGTAGCTTACTCCTGGCCCGGGTATGACTCGTACGCGTGTTGCCTTATTTCATAACTCCGTGAAAGGAGGTGTGCTCTCTGGCACAAAATTCCATAATATCAACCAAGAGTTCAAAGGAACCTTACGGTGAAAAATTAACGATCAGAATATATATGTACAAAATTTTGTTTTGCAGGGACAAAAATACAATATAAAATGAAAATGCACAAGCAACATCAACCGCCACATTATGATTCGGACGAAACGAGAAGTCGTTTTCTTAAGAGTTTTTCTTCAAACAACTCTCAAGAAAAGGGGGCATGTTGTTGGGGACAAAATGATGTTCGCCCGAAGTGACATCATCACGTCCCGATCCCGAAGCGACGTCATCACGTCCCGATCCCGAACGTCATCACGTCCCGATCCCGAAGCGATGTCATCATTTCCTGAAGTGACGTCATCAATTCCGAACCCCAACTTGGACCGAAGCGACGTCATCATTTTCCCCAAGTGACGCCATCAATCCCGATGCACCAAGTCAATTTCGATAGACCAAGTCAATTCCGCACCAACTTTTGGATAGAGGTCATTTTGAAGATAAGGATAATAAGAACACGTGGCGGATCCCGTTGACACATGGCGAGCTTAGAAGAATCTCCATCTACACGTGGCGAACCTTGATGACATGTGGCGAAGGGTATTTTAGTAATTACCATCTTTTTATCCCTATAAATATAATTTTAGAGAGAAGAAGAAGGGGACTTTTGGCCCGATGGAGGCTTCCTCTGCTTCATTTTCAACTGTAACCCAGATATGAATAAAAACTCCAACTTCATTACCCGTGGAGGTAGGCTAATCATGGCCGAACCACGTTAAATCTTTTGTGTTATCTTCATTTTCGTCTATCTTTTATTATGATCTTTGGTTGTTTTTGCTGATGAAATTTTTGGCATAAACAGTTAGTCCCACCAAAAGGTTTACTTTGACTCCTCATTCTTCTTCTTCTTCTTCGCCATTATCAGCGTCACAACCACAAATTCTCTCTCAATCCTTTTTTCATCTTCTTCTTCATGCACTAATTTGGATGGCCACAAAATCAAACATTTTCAATTTTGTGGAATTCAATCTCTTAAAATACACACTCCATTATCAACATTTCTTCATTTGTCAACTTCATAGAAATATTATCTGATCATAACAGTTATCACAATATTCAATGAGAATGTTACACTTTACTACATGTGCTTCCTTTCTTGTTTCTTTGTTCTTGATTGTATTACAATTGAATAGCAGCAATATTTGGGTAAATGGGCAATGTTTGAATGGTCAGAAAAATTTGTTACTCCAATTGAACCAAAGTCTTATTTCTTCCTCTCCTATATCGATTCCGTCGAAGCGTGGTTCTTGGCATTCGAATACTGATTGTTGTCAAGTTTGGAATGGTATTAATTGTGATGGAAGTGGTCATGTTACTAGTTTAGACCTCAGTAGTGAATTCATTTCTGGTGGACTAAATGGTTCTAGTAGTTTGTTCAAGCTCAAGTATCTTAAGAGCTTGAATTTGGCTTTCAACAGATTCTCTTCGGCAACAATTCCGTCTGAGATCGGTAGGCTCGCCAACTTGACTTATCTTAATCTATCAAACTCGGGTTTCAGTGGGCAAATTCCGATGGAGCTTTCGCAGATGACAAGGTTGGTAACACTTGATCTTTCTTCTTTTTTTCC
The DNA here is from genome assembly GCA_023531435.1 of Papaver californicum. NCBI lineage: Eukaryota > Viridiplantae > Streptophyta > Magnoliopsida > Ranunculales > Papaveraceae > Papaver > Papaver californicum. The sequence continues at coordinate 501,087 of JAJJMC010001317.1, forward strand.
AGGTAGTACTTCACTTGCATTGAAAAATCCTGATCTTGGTACACTCGCTCGTAATTTGAAAGAACTTAGAGTACTCTCATTAGATGGCGTAGATATATCAGCACATGGTGGCGAGTGGTGTAAAGCGGTATCGAGTTCACTACCAAAATTGCAAGTATTGAGTCTGTCTAACTGTTATCTTTCAGGGCCTTTTGATAAATCTCTTTTACAGCTTCAGTCACTCTATGAACTTCGACTTAACCAGAATAATATCTCTGCTGAAGTACCAGAGTTCTTTAGTGAATTCTGCAACTTGACTTCCTTGCATCTTAGTTCTTGTGGGCTGTATGGAAAATTCCCAGAGAGAGTTTTTCGGTTACGAACACTACGAAGTTTATACGTGGAAGATAATAAGCTCCTTCAAGGTTCATTGCCAGAATTTTCTGTGGATCAAGTGCTACAGGACTTAGTACTACTAGATACAGGCTTCGAAGGAGAACTTCCGAATTCCATTGGTAATCTCACACTCTTATCCCGCTTAGAGCTTGGGAACTGTAGCTTTAATGGATCAATTCCCACTTCAATTTCAAACCTTAACCAACTCCAATATTTAGATCTTTCAATGAACAGTTTTAATGGTTTAGTTCCGTCAGTCGGTTGGTCTAAGAGTCTCATAGATATAGACTTTTCATATAATCAATTAACAGGTCCAATTCCTTCTGAATGGAACAAACTTTCGCAACTAGTTAATCTGAATTTGAAGAACAATTCGTTCAACGGGACAATCTCAAGTGCTTTGTTTACTCTGCCTTCACTGCAGAAGCTCGAACTTACGATGAATCAGTTCACTGGCAGTCTTGACGGGTTTCCCAGTAGCTCCTCTTCTTCGCTGGAAACCCTTGATATGAGTATCAATAAACTCCAAGGACCTATTCCAGTGTCATTTTTCGGTCTCTCCAGACTGAAAGTTCTCATACTTTCTGCAAATAACTTCAATGGCACTTTAAGTCTAGAAAAGTTTTTCAACAAGTTCGAAAATCTTTCATCTCTCGATCTGTCAGGCAACAAATTGTCGATCAATATTACTGGTGATAATTTTACATCGTTTCCTCAAATTGGCGCATTGATGTTACGTTCTTGTAACCTCAGCGTATTCCCTGCTTTCTTGCATAACCAATCCAGATTGATCTATCTGGACCTTTCAGACAATCAAATTAAAGGGAGAATACCGAACTGGATTCATATGATTGGCGCAGGAAATCTTGTTTACTTGAATCTTTCGTATAACTTCTTGGAGGATCCTGAAACACCCTTGCCTCCTAATAGGTTTAGATCATTGTCTGTCCTCGTCCTTCGTTCCAACCTGCTTCTAGGGAAGAATCTGATCTTATCATCATCTGCTGTGATCTTGGATTACTCATTGAACAACTTCACCACCGTGCTCCGAAATATCTCTTCTTACATATCAGCCATTGTATACTTTTCTCTATCAAATAATCAACTCATTGGGGAAATCCCCAGATCTATATGTGGCGCTGGTTATCTACAAGTTCTTGATCTATCTCATAATAACTTGAGTGGAGAGATACCCCCATGTCTCGGGTCCATTACAACTCTGGGTGTGTTGAATCTCAGAGGAAACCATTTCGATGGCTTTATACCGGACATATTTCCAGAAAATTGTACACTGGGGACGGTGGACCTCAATGGAAACCAATTTATAGGCCAGCTACCAAGTTCTCTTGCCAATTGTGCAATGCTAGAGATCTTAGACCTTGGAAATAATCAACTAACTGGTGATTTCCCTTCCTGGTTGGGATCTATGCGCAACTTGCGGGTTCTCGTGTTACGGTCCAACAGATTCCATGGTCACCTAGGAAATGCAATTGGTCTAGGCTGCCCAAAGCTGCAGATAATGGATATCTCTTCCAATAAATTTACCGGTAATCTTTCCAGCGAATACTTCTCGGGTTGGATAGGGATGATGGTCGATGTAGATGAAGCACAAACAAACCACCAGATACTAGGATTTAACATCTTTGGATTGACTGGCATGTATTACCAAAACACGGTGTCTATTACAAACAAAGTGTTGGGAAATAAAAATGATATTATTAAAATTAATAGTTTCTTACTTAAATTAATTTTTTGTTACTTTAATTAGCTTGATGGGTGCTAGGATCACTAGTCCAAACTTGGGTGGAATTAAAGCCATCCATTTTCACTTCTTAGTGAATGAGAAACCTTTGATTATCCCACATTGGGCAAACCAAGGAGGAAGTTCATGCATATTACCACATATGTTCTATATAAGGAAAAGAACTAGTGGATTGGATATGGACTTGGGAAATGGACTAGTGGCCGCGGGCTTGCGGGCTTGCGTGTGCTTTTGCATGTGCTTTTGGCGTGAGCCTTGGCGCGATCCTTGGTGCTCAATGAGAAAACGTTTCTTTAATTATAAATAAATATTTTACCGTTTGAATTAAATGGAAAATAAAATCATAAATAATTTTTTAATTAAAACAATCTTAACGTTTTTTTTTAATGGGGATTTAATATTTGAAATTAAATTTTCACCGTTTTAAAACTCAAAGGTTTACTTCTCCTATAAAAGAACAACATTGCTAAGGTTTTCGTTTGCCCCAGTCGCAGCCACTGTCCTGACGACTTTTCCCCTCTTCTTGCTTTGATTTGCGCACTAGTTTACTTTCTTTTTCCTTTCATCTTCTGTTAAGTTCACAACGGGCCAACGAGCTTTGCTAGCTGGGTTGGTATCAGGTGATTTTATCCTGAATTCAAGTTTGTCACTGAAAGGGTATAGCAGCATCTTCCTAAAGGTGTACCTGGCAAATATTGAGTTAAGGGCAGTATGTTGAACAGGCAACTTCACCTCTCTGTGCTTGAGTGTGTGTGCAGTTTCATTCTAACCCTCCCTTAATCATCTTCTAGTTCTTTGTGTTTGTGTTTCTCTGTTACAGGAAGAATATTATCCAACAATCTTAACTCAATATCTGTGCATTCAAAAATCTTCTGTACCAATGGCAAAGACTGATGTTGAGAGACCTCAGAAGTTTTCTGGTAAGGATTTTAAGAGGTGGCAGTCGAAGATGCTCTTTTTCCTGAGTTTCCACATGCTTGATGAAATAGTGTTGAAACCATATAACAAAGCTCTGGATGCTCCTGAATCATCCAAGGAAAAAGAGACCTGGACGAGAAATAATTATTTAGCAAAAAATCATATTTTAAATTTCCTTGAAGACTCTCTGTATGATTTTTATAATGCTAAAGATGATTTTTCTGCTCACAATTTATGGTCTGCACTGCAAGAAAAATATGAAGCAGAAACTGCAGGAAGTAAAAAGTTTCTGGTTGCACGTTTTTTACAATACAAGATGCTGAATGAAAAATCTGTGGTTGATCAGTTTCTGGAATTGCAGAAACTTATTAATGAAATCATTGCTGAAAGTATGACTATTTCTGAGACCTTTCAAGTTTCTGCTGTGATTGAAAAATTACCAAGTTCATGGGCCGAATACAAGAGAAGACTAAGGCATGAAACTGGTGAGATTACTATGATAGAACTGGGCAAGAAAATACAAGTTGAAGAGTTGCTGTGCTCAAAGGACAAGAATGTCTCCTCTGCAAGAGACATGTCAAACAAAGCTCACGTGATCGAACACAAGTTTGCTTCACTCAGTCTGGACCACAACAAGCGCAAGCCTGGGCCTCAAGGAAAAGGTAAATTTCAAAAACCAAAGTCTGCTATTGGTAAGATTAAGGGAGCTTGTTATGTCTATGGTGTGTCTGGCCATATGGCAATGCATTGTAGAAAACGCAAAGATGCGAATTTTAAGAAACAAATGTAAACCTGGCTGAAAGTAGTAAAAATGAATTTTCTGGCACGGTGTCTGAGGTGAATTTAGTTACCAATGTGAGGGACTGGTGGGTAGACTCTGGAGCTACCAAACATGTCTGCGGAAGCAAAGGATATGTTCACCTCCTACCAGACAGTAGGAGAAGGAACAAAACTCTATATGGGTAATTCTTCTGCAGCACAAGTTGCAGGAAAAGGAAAGGTTTCGCTGAAGCTTTCTTCTGGGAAAATCCTCACATTGAATGAAGTGTTACATGTACCAGACATCTGCAAGAATCTCATTTCAAGTGGTGTGCTAGATGACAAGGGTTTTAAAATTGTTTTTGAGTCCGGAAAAGTGATTATCACTAAGGGTAGGGACTTTGTGGGAAAGGGCTATAAGGCTGAGGGCCTTTACAAATTATCTGTAATCTCTACTGAAATTAATAAAGTTGATTCTTCTTATGTTGTTGTCTCATTGAATATTTGGCATGGTAGACTTGGTCATGTAAATTATAAATCAATGAACAAATTGGCAAAATCTGGCTGCATTCCAAAATTAAATTTGGAATATGAACATAAATGTGAAGTTTGTGTAGAATCAAAATATGCGAAGAAGCCTTTTCAGAAAAATGTCCACAGAGTTTCTAATCCATTAGAGTTAATTCACTCTGACTTAGTTGATATGAAATCAATCCAAACCAGAGGTGGGAAAAAATGGTTTGTTACCTTCATAGATGAATGTACTAGATACTGTCATATCTACTTGCTCAAAGGAAAAGATGATGCTCTTGAAGCATTTAAATTATATAAATTAGAAGTAGAAAACCAGATGAGTACCACCATTAAAACCGTTAGGTCTGATCGTGGGGGTGAATACGTAACCCCTATAGGAGACTTTTGTGCACAACATGGCATAATTCATGAGGTAACTCCTCCTTATTCACCACAATCTAATGGTGTGGCTGAACGAAAAAACCGAACCCTTAAGGAGATGATGAATGCCATGTTAATCAGTTCAGGACTACCGGCGAACTTGTGGGGGGAGGCCGTCCTCTCAGCTTGCTATATCCTGAACAGGGTGCCCCTTAAAGGAACAGAAGAATCACCGTATGAATTATGGAAAGGCAAACAACCCTCTTATGGATACCTCAAAGTGTGGGGGTGTTTAGCCAAGGTCTCTATTCCTCCACCTAAGAGGACTAAAATAGGACCTAAAACCATTGATTGTGTATTTCTAGGATATCCCGAGCACACCACTGCTTATAGATTTATGGTTGTGAGTTCCGATAACTCAGAAATCAGTGTGAACACCATTTTGGAATCTAGAGATGCTTCGTTTTTTGAAAATGTTTTTCCAATGAAAACTGAATCTCGCGTGATACGTGTAGATCCTCTAGATGTCCCTTCTTCTAGCCATTCATTACCGGTAGAAGAAGATGAACCCGTTTATGATCCAAGAAGAAGCAAAAGACATAGATTAGAAAAATCCTTTGGGCCAGACTTCATTACCTGTTTAGTTGAATCTGATCCACAAACCTATAAAGAGGCCATGACTTCATCTGAAGCTCCATGGTGGAAAGAATCCACTATTAGTGAGATGGATTCTATTATTCAGAATGAAACCTGGGAAATAGTAGATTTACCTCCAGGGAGCAAAACCATAGGTTGTAAATGGATCTTTAAGAGAAAACGTAAGGTTGATGGAACCGTGGAAAAATATAAAGCTAGACTTGTAGCTAAAGGCTATAAACAAATAGAAGGTGTAGATTTCTTTGACACTTATTCACCTGTCACTAGAATAACTTCAATTAGGTTGCTAATTGCAATTGCTGCAATCCATAACCTAGAGATACATCAAATGGATGTAAAAACTGCGTTTCTAAATGGTGAACTAGATGAAGAAATTTATATGGATCAACCCGAGGGCTTTGTGGTGAAGGGTTATGAAAAGAAGGTGTGTAGACTTAAAAAATCTTTATATGGCTTGAAACAAGCACCTAAACAATGGCATGAAAAATTTGATAATGTTCTCTAATGGTTTTAAAATAAATGAAGCTGACAAATGTGTTTACACTAAATCTGTCAATGATGCTTGTGTGATGGTATGCCTGTATGTTGATGATATGCTTATACTAGGTACAACCTTAGAAATCATTAATTCCACTAAGAACATGTTGAATGAGAACTTTGATATGAAAGACTTAGGTCCTGCTGATGTAATCCTACGGATGAAAATTAGAAAGGAGTCTAATGGATTCAGTCTCAGTCAATCTCATTATGTTGAGTCTGTTCTGAAGAAATTTAACCAGTTTGATAGTAAACCTGCAAGTACTCCTTTTGACCCTTCCTGTAGACTCAAGAAAAACAAAGGCAATGGAGTCTCGCAACTTGAATATTCAGGTGTCATAGGAAGTCTGATGTACTTAATGAACTGCACGAGACCAGACATTGCCTATGCAGTGAGTAGACTAAGTAGGTATACCTGTAATCCAGGACAAGAGCATTGGGATGCACTTTTCAGAGTGCTGAGGTATCTTAAATTCACTTTAAACTTTCGGTTAAGTTATGAGAGATACCCTGCTATTCTGGAAGGATACTGTGATGCAAACTGGATAGCAGACTCAGAGGAGTCTAAGTCTACGAGTGGATACGTTTTCACTCTAGGCTGTGGAGCAGTGTCTTGGAAGAGTTCCAAAGAGACCTGTATCGCTCGATCCACTATGGAATCCGAGTTTATAGCGTTAGATAAAGCAGGAGAGGAAGCCGCTTGGCTAAGATGTTTTTTAGAAGACATTCCTCTCTGGCATAGGCCTGTGCCAGCTGTATCTATACATTGTGATAATCAAGCTGCAATAGCTAATGCTAAAAACAGCAACTATAATGGAAAATCTATTCATATAAGGAGAAGACACAATTCTCTAAAACAACTAATCTCAACTGGCGTTATTTCTGTTGACTTTGTGAGGTCTAAGGAGAATATCACGGACCCTTTGACGAAAGGCTTGTCCAAGGAGGTAGTTAGTAATGCATCGAGGGGGATGAGACTTAAGCTCATCAATTAAAACTTGCCATGAAGGATACTCAACCTTGCTGACTGGAGATCCCAAGATCAAGGTTTTGAATGAGACAACTAATTTGTGGCGGTTAAAAATTAAACACTATCAGAGAATTATTTTCTCTGTCCCTTTCCTATGGTGTAGACGTGATAATGTGACTGCAAGTGAGGATGACTTAGAGTAAAGTCTTAATGAGTTCTATAGTTTCAATTTAAGACTGAAATGTGGTGTAGTTGTTAACACTCTTGATAGAACTCACCTATCTGAATGAGGAAGTGGGTCGCTTCCTATGAGAACTGAGCTGATTTTCTAGAGCATTCTGAGAAACGGGATACGTCCAGGGCCAAAACGGACACAACGGCGTGAACTTAACAGCATTTTAAGAGATATCTCGCGTAAGGAGTTATTGAAGAATTACACTAAACGATGGCAGTTCAAGACATCACGTTCACTGACCATCAAGTAGTTCCGGTGCTTCTCACTAAGCAAAGGTTCAATTCCAAATGGTCACCTATTGCTTAAGAGGTATTTCTCGTTTTTTCCGATATTCCGATTTTTCGGTTTCGTCATTCATGTGGGGGATTGTTGGGAAATAAAAATGATATTACCAAAATTAATAGTTTCTTACTTAAATTAATTTTTTGTTACTTTAATTAGCTTGATGGGTGCTAGGATCACTAGTCCAAACTTGGGTGGAATTAAAGCCATCCATTTTCACTTCTTAGTGAATGAGAAACCTTTGATTATCCCACATTGGGCAAACCAAGGAGGAAGTTCATGCATATTACCACATATGTTCTATATAAGGAAAAGAACTAGTGGATTGGATATGGACTTGGGAAATGGACTAGTGGGCAAATGCATACATGTACGGTGCTTCGCACCGAAGCACCGCAGGCCACGGGCTTGCGGGCTTGCGGAGCTTGCGGTGCTTGCGTGTGCTTTTGCGTGTGCTTTTGGCATGAGCCTTGGCGCGACCCTTGGTGCGACCCTTGGTGCGAGCCTTGGTGCGAGCCTTGGCGTGAGCCTTGGTGCGAGCCTTGGCGTGACCATTGGTGCGAGCCTTGGTGTGAGCCTTGGTGCGAGCCTTGGCGTGAGCTTGGCGTGTGCCTGGCGCGTGCTTGGCGTGTGCCTGCGAGTGCACACGTGTACCCATCAATGAGAAAACGTTTCTTTAATTATAAATAAATATTTTACCGTTTGAATTAAATGGAAAATAAAATCATAAATAATTTTTTAATTAAAACAATCTTAACGTTTTGTTTTAATAGGGATTTAATATTTGAAATTAAATTTTCACCGTTTTAAAACTCAAAGGTTTACTTCTCCTATAAAAGAACAACATTGCTAAGGTTTTCGTTTACCCCAGTCGCAGCCACTGTCCTGACGACTTTTCCCCTCTTCTTGCTTTGATTTGCGCACTAGTTTACTTTCTTTTTCCTTTTATCTTCTGTTAAGTTCACAACGGGCCAACGAGCTTTGCTAGCTGGGTTGGTATCAGGTGATTTTATCCTGAATTCAAGTTTGTCACTGAAAGGGCATAGCAGCATCTTCCTAAAGGTGTACCTGGCAAATATTGAGTTAAGGGCAGTCTGTTGAACAGGCGAATTCACCTCTCTGTGCTTGAGTGTGTGTGCAGTTTCATTCTAACCCTTCCTTAATCATTTTCTAGTTCTTTGTGTTTGTGTTTCTCTGTTACAGGAAGAATATTATCCAACACAAAGTACTATACATAGAGCTGGTGAAAATCTTAACCACTTTTGCATTTATGGACTTCTCAAATAATGAATTTGAAGGAGAGATATCCGAAGTGATTGGAAATCTTAGCTTACTCTATGGTCTAAATTTGTCAAGAAATGCTTTTAGTGGTACAATCCCATCAACTATAGGCAACCTTGCGAGACTTGAGTCGTTAGACCTTTCTCAGAATAAGCTCACTGGAAAGATCCCGTTAGAATTAACGGGATTGACATTCCTTTCAGTCTTAGATCTCTCCTTTAACGAACTTGTGGGAAAGATTCCATCAGGCACTCAATTTCAAACTTTTGAAGTGAAGTCTTTTGAAGGAAATGATGGATTATGCGGGCCACCCGTGTCTAACAGCTGCATTATCACTGAGTCACTGCAAAATGATTGGAACTCCAAAGACGAATATCATGAATTTGATTGGGTATTATTGGTGGTGAGCTTTTTGGGATTTTTGGTGGGTGCAATTATGGTTATTGGACCTCAATATTTCTGGAAGAAAGGAAGAGAATGGGCAAATGAGCGTACGAATAAAATCCTTAATATCACTTGATTTTTATTTTTTATTTGTAAAGATGTAATCACATTAATAAACTGTGGATGAAATTAGCAACTGAATAAAATGTTTTCATCTTTATGTAGAATATTGTTTGGTTTCTGTCCATCAACTATTTTTTTAATTCTTTTTGCTAGAAATGAAAACAGGTACAAGTTATTTTCATTTCAATTTTTCTTTCATTATTTTTTATTTAATTAAGTGTACATTAATGATATAGTACACAAAATATGTTACAAATAACAAAAAGAAATTACATTGTATATGCAGATAAGTAAGCAACAAGTTGTGCCGCCAATTTCTTCTCAATGCCCATTGTTTTAAAAAGGTCCTGTAAACTTCTATCCTGGTATAAGAATTGATTTGTCAAATATACACCTCAAAATCATAGCTGCTATCGGAGGGTGTTTAAATTTCATTGGATGTTACCAATTCCAATTTGATCATTCCATTGGAATTTGGTAACCCCATTGTTGAAGCCTTACTAAAAATCTCGTAATATGATCAGTTATCTAAAACTTCCCTATGTACTGATCCCAGTTGACGTCCAACTGACTTAGTCCTGAGTCTTGACCAATTCAGGTGGAATCCAAACCGTTTTTTCGATTTTCAATGACCTGATTCAGAAGCGGCCTTTGACTTATCCATCCATTCTATTAGATGACTCAGATCTAACTAAATATTATTCTTAGGTTGGTTCTTATGCAGACGATCCGATTGGTTGGTCTGCCATGCCAGGTGGTAAACTAGCATTGTATAATGGGAAAGAGAGTTGTTAGAGCAAAGACATTCGGTGGGTATATTAGTTAATTTGTCAATTACCACCCCACAGTGGAATGGGCAAATCCAAAAAATAAATTGACAAATGGGCATTTGTGGGGATTTTCCCATTGAGGATAGGAGACGATCGAATCATGTTGAGCGGCTCGTCTCATGTTGCACCGAGCATCAGTCCTTGTTGAGCCGAGCGGCTCTTCATGCACCGAGCATCGTCTCTTATTGATCCGAGCGGCTCTTCATGCACCGAGCATCGGCCCTTGTTGAGCCGAGCGGCTCTTCATGCACCGCGTGAAATATTTTTTTATTTAAAATATAGTTAAGTTATATATTAATTTTAAAATAGAAACCGGTCCCACTTAACTAAAAAATTATTTATTTATATAAAAATGGACTCCGCCAGTTAAAAGAAATATTTGTTTACACAAAATTGGGTCCACTAAGCTAATTTGTCAATTCTCCCACTGCCCAAAATTGAGTTTACCAAGCCACGTGGCTTGGTATATTGACTAAAATGTCAATGCTCACTGGAATTGCTCTTACAGAGTTTAGACATGGGAGGCTCACAATTAGTGTTTTCCCTTTCAGACATGGCAAACTACACTAAGGAGACTATTGTATGTAGACTAAAAAGGTTAGTCTATCCGTAGGTACTGATATGACACATTCTACCACCCTAGGATTTAAAAATATGCACTTTTATTTGGACATGTGGGTCCCAGCTGAATTTTTTTATACCTACAGATAAGTAAGCAACAACAAGGTATGCCGTCAATTCTTTCTAAATTGTGAATCCCACTAATTTAAAAAGAACATCAGCTTATGGATAAAAAGTTTTCCAACTAGATACATGGTACAGGTGCAAATCCAAACCCTTTTTGTAAGAAATAATTTTTCAAATATGTACCTCAAAAGTCAAAACCATAGCAACCGCATGGGGTTATCAAATCCCACCGAAATTATGAAATCCAAACAAAACAATCCTCGTTAATAGACCCGTTGAACGAATAATTTTTTGTGGAATTTGGTAACCTCAACTACAACGTTGCTACAAAAATGTACTTCCATCAGTTATCTACCCCTTGTTTGCTTTAAAAAAAATCTACCGCTTGTTAATATTAGAGATTGTTTATCTTTTTGCTGATTGCAGCTGACATCCAACTTACTCGGTTCTGACCGTCGGATTCCACACTGTCTTTTCGATTTGCAACGACCTGATTCAGAGGCGGCATTTGGCATTTGACTCGTCTAATCAATTAGAGCAACCACAGTCATACGATCATACCAAACGACCAAGGAGTAAAATTTTTACTCTTTGGTTCGCCTGAAACGCAACGGTGCACGAGTAAAATTTGATTAGGCGGTTGTCTAAGGTAGCGCCTGGGGCACACGGCTAGGTATACTCTGTTGAAACGGGTGTACGCGTATGATAACGCTTGGGTGGGGCGGACATTTGGTGAACGCTCGATGGGAGGCGTAACCCAAAAGAACGCCTGATGATAGACGCACCCCTAGATGCACGCCCCCGAGACAGGCGCTCACTTAGACGAACGCCTGGTGGGGCGGAATCATAGCCAAACGTCCGTCATTTTCTACACGTGCAGCTGGTACGTGTTTCAGCTGAGACGGGTACACGCCTAGCCATACGCACGTCTCACCAGGCGGACCCTAGTTGAACGCCACATCAACCTTTTGTCTGAATCTTATATATCTGAATATGACCTATTATCTCCGACTCTTAAATTATAGGATTGTATAAAACTTTTTATTACAGTCAGGTATATGTCCAACAAGTCAGCTACAAAATTATACTTGACTTAAATACCCTTGAATCGGATATATGAGCCGAATCACATAATAGAAATTTTGAAAAACTAAATGATCTGATATCTGATTTGGACCAAATCGGTTTCCGAATCAGATCCAAACAAACAAGGTTAGATAGCGGAACTAGTTCGCAAAAGTAGATAACTGACCCGTCTTCCCCCTACCCCTACCCCTAGTCACCTGAATCAACTGTTTAAACTGAAATTGGACATATGGCACCTAGTTGGCTAGGTTGTTGCATATTGTGAGGCTCTTGTTTCTGTTAAAAGGCCAGGAGGAAATGAACACCATCACATGTAATTGTTCTCAATACCATTACATTGAATTTGAAAGTCGACATTAGGGGGAAATGAAGCAATTATATATATGAAGCAAGATGAGCCCTAGTTAAACGCATGTCTAGCCTTTTTAATAACATTCAATTGGATTTGAAAGTCTACATTGGGGGGAAATGAAACAACTATATATATGAAGCAGGCGGAGCCCTAGTTAAACGCATGTCCAGCCTTTTCAATAACATTCAATTGAATTTGAAAGTCTACACTGGGGGAAATGGGATTGACCAGTTATATGTGACGAAATGGGATTGACCAACTATATAAGAACCAAACTTGTTTGGCGCCCCCAATATGCGTTAATCTATCCAAACGCCTACAACAGGCGTAACTCCAGCCGAACGCCCAATACAGGTGTTATTCTACTTTAACGCTTGATTTCAGGCGTGCGTCTGTCGTTACGCCTGATAGGGCATCCTCTTGGGCAAACGCCTGATAGGGCGGAGATTTGGTTCACGCCCGTCTGATGAGACGCACATCTAGATTAACGTCTGTCATCATACAAGACCCAGCGTAACGTCTGGAAAGGGGCGCAGATCTAGGTGAACTCCATTATATTTGAGTTTGGTCCAGGGATCATTTTTGATCCCAAACAATAAAAATTTCGGACCATAACCTATTTATACTCGTACCACTGCGCTTCGTTTTGGACAGACCAAAGACCAAATATGGGTTTGGTCCGTCTTTTAGTCCAATGACTGTGTTTGCTCTTAGGCGACTCATATCTAAGTAAAACAACTTATTATTAGATCAAGTATCGACTAACCCCAGAAAATTTGTTTCCGAGCCCATAATGTAAACACCATTCACTGAGCTAAAAACGTACACTAGGTAGAGGATGATGATGGGAACACTTTTTGTTGATCTAGTTTATTACATTTCATGCTCAGCACTCTCTTGAAGGATTTCCTAGCGGAAGTTGACGGCGATGGTGGTGGAGGTGGCGGGCCACGCGGCAGTGGTGGTGGCAGTGTCATTTGCATTTCAATCAAAACTTCATGAGCACTAAGAGAGTTACTACTTGCAACTGCAATTTCATTAATATGGGTTGATAACTCATAATCTATCGGATCAATTAAAGACGACTCCAGACTGACAGAAATTCGGTGACTTGGCGATGAATGAGTCTTCACTGTTGATTTCTCCGGCTTCACGGGCGATCTACAAATCGGGCAGCTAGAATTTGATCGAAGCCACATATCAATACATTCAACATGAAACGAATGCTGACATATTGGTAATAGCTTTCCTACTTCATTTTCTTCAAATGTGCTCAAACAAATTGCACACTCATCCAATACTAACCCGTTCACCATGTCTCTGGATTCGTAAACAAAGAGTGGGAGAGAAGCGATTGTCGAAATATCAAGACCATCTTTTAGAAAACCCGTACGATTATCATTGTGAAATTGTGTAGTAGTATTGTGTTGATGCAATAGAGTAGGATTTAGTATATGCGATATGGTGACTACTCTTCCTCTTCTCCTTTCACAAGCTTGACTAAAGACCCATTTTGCGTACGCATGGAGTAGTAAAACAAATGAAATTACAACGAGTAACGTCATAATTCCGACAAGTATGACCTTACCATCGTAAGAATTGATCATATCGGCGAGATTCCCATGGTGCCGATGATCTATGGATTCATGAAATGTAACGGACTAGAGTCACTAGACATAATGTTTGATGATGATATGTATGAGCTTTATTCAAGAAGTATTTATGCCTCATTTATTATAAGTGTTGAAGCAGAGGAGTGTGATTCTACTAAAATGATGCAATCTAAAAAGAAGCGAAGATTTTTGATAAGATCAAGATAGAAAATTTAATTGGCTTATTGGAAAATGTAAGGCGTAAAAATAAAGTCGTAGACGAAGGATTGAACGACGGGGTTTTCAGATGCATGTCCATATTGCGTGTAAAGTTTATTAATGATATCCCTTTTTTATATTCTTATAACAAAAATAATTGCCAAAAAAAAAAAAAAAAGAAAAAACGGCACAAATGCCGACTCTCACACAGGTGAAACTCATATGGCCCAAAAACAGCCTTCCCTATCAATCCTGGGGAGGTGGACCCAAGGTGGTCCACCCATATAAGAATCGATTTTTTATTTGTCGGTTTTATTAGGTGTCTAGTTAGAATTGTTGTTCTTATAAAAGCTGCTTCAGCAGATTGTGTTGTTCGTACACATTGCCTTGATTTGTATTCGGACCTATTACCTCCCTCATAAAAAGAGTTTTTTTTTTAATCTATTTTTAGGCAAAATAAAAATGTAAAAATACCTAATTTTTTGGAACAGAGAGAGTACTATTTATTAATCAGAAAAAACTTACACCAAGACCAATAATAATCAGGTTGTCATGGTGATTTTATAAATATATTTTTTACTTTTATTCATATGGGTCGATTTGTATGTTGCAGCAATATCTCAATAATATCGGTATATTGCAGCATCGGTTTAGACTTGGTCCACAACAGCATGGTTTAGACTTGGCCCACAACTTGAATGTGTTTAGACAATTGTTTTCAATTGAATCTTGAAGTTGGATAATTTTAAGAATTATCCTTATGAATTCTATTGTTCTAGGTGTTCACAAGGAAATCGTTTAAAAAAATCTACTCCTTTAAAGGACTAACTTAATCGTGTTCCCACGTTAAACGGTGACTAAAATTCCTTATTTAGTTAAAAGTGAATAATACTCATCCAGTCATATTGCTTAATATTCTCATGTTGGTTACTATTGCTCAAACATACAAATACTAAAACGGTAGCGATCACCCACCATACACACAAAAACTAAAAAAAAAGAAAACAAATATTATATTTATACCAAAAAATATTATACGTATTTAAAAAAAATATGCTAAAAGAAAATATTATACTATTTCTTTCAAAATATTATTAATATATTAAAATATTATACACATGGTATCACGACAGGGTAAAACCCTATCACATCAAATTAAAAATTCTCATCAAATCTGGTACGTAGTATGGGCACAAATCTGGTTTAAATAGTAAAATAAAATAAGAACTGATTTTTGTACGGATGGGGTAGATAAATGAACGAGGTATGTCGCATGATGCATATGTACTACTAGTGCTATGGATGGACAACCATATCTATTTCCCTGCCATGAAAATCAGCTTAAATTGCTCTCTCTTTCTTTTTTCTTTTTCTTTTTAAACGGCCGTTATAACTATAAATATAATTTATCGAAGATTACATCATCTCAATTAGTTCTGCAAAAACAATGAAATTGAGTCAATCAAAGTCATACGATTTTAAACAAGGCATCAAAAAAATTGGATTCATATGAACAAAAAAAATTATGTCATTATAAGAAGAAAAATGCTTATGTGATGGATTCATTATTGAGTAAAACCAAAAGTTTTAAAAAACAGTATGGATATGATCTGTTATCACAGAAATATATCAATTATAGAGAAGGTAAGGATTCATATATTTTTGTATCACCATTACAAGTAAAGGGAAGCCTCAAAATTCCCTATATCTACAACACAAATAAACCCCCAATTTTTTCTATGCCCGCAGGCATATATATGAGTCATTATCTAGGAGAAGATTGTATTGTTGATACGGATAAAAATCCAGATAGAAAATATTTTGATTGGAGAATCGTTTCTTTTTGTCTTATAAAGAAGATCGATATCGAGACTTGAGCTAATATGGATACTGAGACCCGCATGAATAAAAATACTAAAACAAGAACTAACTATTATTCAATCATTAATCAAATTGATACGAAGGATCTTTCGTATCTTGCGATTGATAAACAAATAAAAC
>JAJJMC010001317.1:522030-620686 GCA_023531435.1 Papaver californicum
CAAAGTATCTTGGCCCTCTCTCATGACCAAATATATAAGTCAATTTTCTAGAAAACAATTTTGGTTAATTATTGATTCGTCTGGTGTCTACAATATATGGTTCCGTTTTTTTACTAGATCGAAAATTTATGATGTTTAAAAAGTGGATAATCCAATGTCACATTCAGTAAAGATTTATGATACATGCATAGGGTCATTATAACTATAAATATAATTTATCAAAAAATATCCTATAAATATGGCTCGTAACTCCACCTTTCCTCCCTCGGCGCCAATCAATTCCTTTTCAGTTTAACTTCTGTTTCTTCTTAACTAACATCCCTTAAATTTATCTATATCTTTCTCTGAACCAGAGGAGGAAGTTATTAGTCCTGTTTCAATCTCTATTTATCTTGTCAGGTGCATACATTTTTTTTTTTTGACAACAAAAACCGAAATTCATTTATAGAAAAGAGGACTACATAGGTCAACCGTTAATTGGGTATGGAAAGGAGAAGGATCACTCCATTTCTTTCCTGCCCTCTCTAAACGAGCCAGATTATCTATATTGTCCGTTATCTTGTTTTCCTTTCTATCAATGAAAGTTAAGTTACAATGGGGAAATAAATTTAAATGTCTTTTACAATCAACTATTAAAGCATGGCAAGACCAAGAGCTAGAATTCGAGATGTTGTTTACGTCATCAATGAGCGTTTTTGCATCTCTCCGAAATAAAATTTGACTCCATCCTTGTTCTTTTGCCCAGATAAGGGATTCTCTTAAGGCCATAGCTTCCGCCTGATGGCTAGATCCAACCCTGGCCACCTCCGAGAAACCTGTTATAAAAGTGCCCTTTGAAGTCCGAGCTACTGCTCCATATCCATCTACATAGTCAGTTACAGAATAAGACCCATCAAAATTTATTATAACATAATCGAGATTTTTTGAGACCCAGTTGGAAACAACGCCTTGTTCGGAAGTAATGGCTTTTCTGGTATGCTGCCTTTGATTTGAATGAAATTGTAAAGATGGTTCAGGTGTGTTTATGGATGAGGGTTGGTTGGTATCTGTGCTGGTAGAGGTGGGGACGTTTTGTGGTTTTGGGTATTGTGAGGTGGCTGTCCTACTGGGTTTGATAATATAACTTGAACGGGAAATGGGGCCTCAGGATCAGAAAGACAGGGAACGGTTGTGGATTGGGTTGGGCTTTTTGGATGTGGCGATTGCCATTTCCTATCGAGAGGATTCTGTGGATGACATGTGGCTGGGAAGTGGACTTGGGTATGGTGGAGTTGGGATTGGTGGGGAAATTTGGACTAGTTTGGGCTGTGTGGATAGGATTTATGGTTTGGTGTTGGGGGAAAATCGTAGTGTTTTCTATGGTAAGGAGGACCGTGCTGGGATTGGGTCTAACTTTATCAAAAATAATATCACACCTATGTTTCGAAATTCTCCAAAGAATCTGAGCAATATAAGCAATCATATTTGTATCTTTGAAAGATATAAGGATGTTTTGCTTATGCCAAGAATTTATCCACTCAGAGATGCAGTTATAGGTCAACATATTGGTGTGCAAAGCGGGCCAAAGGTCTGCCAGACTTTTTTATCAAGGTCACAATGTATAAACAAATGAGTGCTAGTTTCTTCATGCTTGTTACAGACAGGGCACCTTTGATCCATAGCATCCCTATGTTTGAAAATTTTACTTCTGGTTTTTAAAGTTTGTTTCACAATTTTCCAAAGGAGGAGATTAATTCTATTTGGGTTTTTTACTTGCCAGATGTTCTTCCAGACCCCAGAGTTAACTTGACTGACTCTGGATGGGTGGATAGTTTTTTGGACTAATTTTTTATAGGTGGAAGCAACAGAGAAATGCCCATTGGTAGTGATACCCCAACCCATTTCGTCCCGGATTCTGGGAAGGAGGGGGATGGTCATAATTTCGTCAATTTGGATTCTGGTAAACAAGATCCTTATTGTCGAAAGATTCCAGGAATGAGTATCATGATCAATGACCTCACTAACCCAAGTAAAACCCGAGTTTTTTTGGCTTCCGGTGACTTCGTTTGGTTTCATACTTTTAAGCCAGTTATAATCCCATATTTTGACTTTGGTGCCATCTCCGATGGACCAAAAATGGTGTTCCCGAATTATATTTATGCCTTTTAGGATACCTCTCCAGATCCAGGTGTCTCTAGAGTGGTTTTGGACGGTCAAGGGGCTGGAATTAGGAAAATAGCGAGTTTTTAAAACTTTTGCCCAAAGATCGGTTTCATTGTGGATTGATCTCCAAGCAAGTTTAGTAAGCATCGCTACATTGAACAAGATTGGATTTTTGAAACCTAGACCACCCATACTCTTAGGCTGGAAGAGGGAATCCCACGCCTCCACGGAGTGGCCCCTGACATTGCTTTTGCCAGTATTCCAGAAATTCCTTTGTATCTTGTCCATGGAGTTTATAGACTTTTTCGGCATGTCAAGACATCCCATTTGATAGTTAGGGAGGGTGTTTATGACCGATTGGATCATAGTGGCTCTTCCGGCTTGAGAGAGCATTTTAGATTGCCAGCCTTGAAGTCTATGTTCCATGCTTTTCAGGATGGACTGGAAGGTTAAGTTTCTGGGTTTTTTCTTGAAGAGGAGGAAACCTACGTATTTCTCCTCAGCCGTCATTCTGGGAATATCAAGCCAGCCCCCAAACACTTCCTGAAAACTTTCTTTAATATTTTTGCTACAGAAAATCCCCAATTTGTTAAAATTTATGCATTGCCTACTGGATTGGCTGAATTCAGCTAAAATGGACAGAAGGTTATTTACTTCCTCCTGATTTTCCTTAATAAAGATAAGGCAGTCATCAGCGAAAAGAAGTTGAGAGATAGGGGGACCCGATATAGAAATTTTCATCCCGCTAATAAAACAAATATCGTTGGCACTGTCAATCATTTTAGATAAAGCCTCCATGCATATTATGAAAAGATACGGGGAGAGGGGGTCTCCTTGTCTTATACCTCTGGTGGGTTTGAAAAATTTGCCAGGTACTCCATTTAGGATTATTGAGTGAGTGGAAGTGGAGATGCATTGATTTATAAGACTACACCATTTATCCGAAAATCCCAGTTTCTTCATGATAATTAGGATAAACGACCATTCTATCCTATCAAAGGCTTTGCTCATATCCAGTTTTATCCCTAATCTGCAAGAAATACCGGTTTTCCTTTTCATGGCTTCGACCACTTCTTGGGCTATAATGACATTGTCATGGATGTTTCTGGTAGGGATAAAGGCCGATTGGGCCGTGGAAATATGATCCTATTAAGAATTGTTTTTAATCTGTTGGCTAGGATCTTGGATATTATTTTGTAGTTGCAAAGGCTAATGGGTCTGAAATCAGCTGGGGTTTGAGGACTTTTGGTCTTGGGGATAAGAGAGACGTAGGTATTATTGAGTTATTTTAGGAGGAATCCCATTTTGAAGAAGGATTTTGTTGCTTTAATGACATCCTCCCCAACAATTTCCCAATTGTGTTGGTAGAAACCATCTTGGAAACCATCCGGTCCAGGGGCTTTCCAGGGTTTCATGCTACTAGTTACACTTTTGATTTACTCCGAGGACGGGACCTCAATGAGGATGTCATTTTCATGTTGGCTGATTACAGGTTTGAAAAGATGGATGATGTTAGGATCTATAGTGTTTTGACTTGTTGAACTTATTTCCTCAAAATGCGAGATTAAGAGGGCTTCAAGATCTTCATTTTTCCTGGTCCATTGATCATTTTTATCTTTTAGACTCATAATGTTGTTTGTTTTTTTCCTATGATTAGTAATAGCATGAAAAAGCTTGGTGTTTCTGTCAGCATCTTTGAGTTATTACTATTTTTTTAGGACTATAGGACTGTGGTCTGATCCTATACAAGGCAGATTTTGGATGATTGAAGTTGGGAAATGAGATTCCCATTCCTGGTTAACAAGGCCCCTGTCTAGTCTTTTGAGAATCAGGTTCTCGTTCTCCCTATTGTTAGACCAAGTATAATTTGGTCCCATGTGTTTTAATTCAAAAAGCCCAGAAAATTGAATGATGGCGGGGGTGGGGTTATATGAGGGTTCTGAATCTTCCGATTGGTTGCTCGCGTCATCCGACGACAAGGTTATATTGAGATCACCCAAGATAATCCAGGGGTACTCGATATCTCTGCTCATTTCCAATATATGCTCCCATTGGGCTTTTTTGGCTCCATAATTGTTCTCCCTATACAAGCAAGTGATGTAGGTATATTCCTCTCCTGGGTTTTTACTTTAAGATTTACTAGATTTCTAATGTGATAAGTTATCACAATATCTAGGTTATCTTTCCACATGAGAGCTAGGCCTCCTGAGAGCCCTTGCGAAGCTTGGGCCCAGGTATTGGGGTAACTAAATGTTCTAAGATGGCTTAGAGTTTTTTCCTCATTTGTTTTTTTTCGGATAAAAAAACGATATCTAGATTTACTTTCCTAATAGAATTTTTTAGATGCTATTTAGTTTTAATCCCTCCTAGACCTTGGCAATTCCAAGAGAGAATTTTCATTTAGGGAGTAGTTTGATTGGAGAGATGGTCTCCTTTAGGCTTGTTGTGGATACTTTGGCTATCAAGGGGTTTCTTAGGATGGTTATCTTTAGGGTATCCAGGCCCAACAGTAACGGTATGGCTACTAGGCCGAGTAGCTCTATTGGCAGTCTTAGAGCTATGCAAGATTTTGAAGAGGCTATCTGAAATCCCTAATGGATTCCTAAAGATATACCCAGGATTGAAACAAGGCCTAAGGGGGAGTACGTTTCCGGAAAAAGACTTGAAGGGGATACAACAAATGGGCCGATTTTGTAACTGGACAGAGCAAGTAGCACTGTTTGTGATTGCCTGATTTTGAGACTGGGCTTGATTATGAGGTTTAGTTTTGGTTTTCTTGGGATGGGGATGGCACAAAATTTCTCGGCTTTTAACATGAAAAGGGGGGGCAGCCTACTGTTGGAGCAAAGAATGGCTTTGATTGTGAAAGCTTGATTTTTTGAAAAGATTGAGAAAATGCCGCTGCTGGTTGAGGCCTGGTTTTGATGATGGGCTTGAGTACAAGTGCTATTTCTGGTTTCCTTTAAAAATGGAGGGATGGAAATAGCCGGGCTAGTAATATGTTGCAGGGGGGTAGGGTTCTTACGGTAGGCGAGATGAACTTTGAATGTGGGTTCTTTATTTTTTGACTGGACAGAATGTCTTTCACTTCCGGTGGTGGTCTGGTATTGAAATCGTCCTTGAGTATACGGGGTTATTTTGATTTTGTTGATTTGGGCCTGGGTGAGCTTGTCAGATTTTATAAAGAAAATCTGATAAGTTGGGCTTGGATGGAGGTGAAATGTGATTTTGGTTATGGGCTCTTTAGTATTGCACTTTTTTTGTAGTCAGTTCTGTTGGAAACTCTCTTTTGCTGACGTAAGAGCTCAAGAAGCTGGGTAGAGATTCTTGCTAACTGGATAAAAGTTCTTGCTAACTGGGACCTTGTCACCTCCGAAATCTTCTGAGTGTAATTCATTTTTCTATACTCAGAATTCCTAAAATGCCTAGAAATAGCAGATCTGTGGCCACAACTTCTAAGAAATTTCCAATAGCCTTCCAAATTAGTACTACTGATAACTTCTAAATTCATGGGATTAGCTAAAATCTTGTGGAATAATACAATTATCCTGTAAAACCCATTACAAAGATCTTTACTGGGTTTGTTGAGATATTTTCTGGTTTTATACTGGCTACAATATATGAAAATAATATGGTAGCATATATTGTGAGCAAAAGGATTAATGTGGAGCTTATGAGGGTGAGGGAAATTTACCTGCTCAGTGTGTTTGCCTGGCTGAATCATGAAGGTAGCAGCTTCACTGTCAGCAAGACTGAAATTCTCTTCTTCATTATTTTCAGTCACTTGAAGCATATGGTTGCTGGAGCTTAGGACAGTTTCTGGGTTACGCTGTTTCTTGTGGGTCTAGGCTCTGGGAAGAGGTTCCAATCATATGCAAAAACTGGGTTTGTGCTCTGGCTATTAGCTTCAGAGGTATTGTTGTGCACTTCTGTGGAAATAGCCAGCTGAGCAAGGTTGGAGCTAAGAGTGGGTATAGTGAAGCCAGTGATGGGGATTTGGAATGAGGGAGCAATTGGGGTAGGGTCTCTGTATGTAGATCTTTCAGTGGGGGTAAAGAGATGCCAGTTGAGGAATTTGGTGTTGGTGGTGATGGCTTTGAAATTGTGGATGATTTTTGCTGCTGCAGTGACTTTCTTGGCCCTTTGCATACACATTTCTTGGAGTGATTGATGTGAAAGCAAGCTGAGCAGAGTGATTTTGGCTTACCCTTGAAGAAAAATCTGACCCAGCCAGTAACTCCTGCTCCATTGCTTACAGTTATCCCTTTAGGATGAGGCTGGTTCACATCCACCTTTGTCAAGACTTTGACAATGCTCCCATGAGATGGGTTTCCTGAAGGAGGCTCCATCTTGATAACTTCACCCACTATTGCTGCCATTTTTGTGGGGATTCTCCTTCCATAAAATTCAGCAGGGAGATGGCTAATGTGGTTCCAGAAGAGTTGATGTTGAAATTTGATGTCTTTCCTTTCAATTGAGGGGTTCCAGGGCTCCATTACCATTAGGTGGTCCAAAAATGTCCATGGACCAGACTGAATCACCTCTTGCACATACTTGATGTCCCCAAATCTGCAGGTATATAGATTTGGGCCTTCCTTCCTGACTTGCTTCAGATGGAATCTAGTCCATTTTTTGTATATTTCCCCATTAACTTCAAAGGTCTCTAGATTTTCCTCTGAATAGATTTTCCCAACAATGGAGCAGTTCCAGTTAATATCTTCAAATTCACCTTCATTATCATCATTGGAGCCTTCATGGTTAATGATGGTCAGTTCTTCTTCTTCTTCAGTGGGATTAGCAAGTTGTTTCCCTTTTCCTGGGCTGGAAGCACTTTCCTTGGTAGAACATTGAGCATAATTTGTGTTGATTGGGGAGGTTTCTCCTGAAGCATTTTCCTGAATCACAATGCCTTTATTTTTCATTCCACTACTATCTATTTTGGTTAGCTGTGAGTTTATGGAGTAGAAATTGTTGCAGGGGGGTTTGGACCAGTGCTTGTGAAATGGATTATTTTCAGTATGTTTGGGTACCCAGAGAGTAATTTGGTAATCAGATTTTGGAGGGGGCCATTTTAGCTTGATTGAGCGGAAAGAGTTATGATGAGTTGATGTGTGCAGTTGAGAGGTATGGGTTAGTTTGCTTCTAATGGGGATTTGGTGTATCTTAATGTAGGTGACAGGGTAGGGGGTTGGGGAGTGTATATGACAGGGTAGGGGGATGGTGAATAGGGGCTGCTCATGTATCAGTTCCTGAGTACTGATGCAAGAGTTGATGTTTTGGGGACTATGGGGAGTGCAGCTTGATACAGTGGTGGGGTTGGGATGGAGGAATACCTGAAATGACAGATGGTTTTTGGCTTCATACGAAGAGAATTTCAAAAAATTTGACATTGGCATGGAGCAAATGTTACCTTGATGATTCATCCTGCAAAACACAAGCAGATAGGATTAAGTTAGTTGATCATGATATGGGAAAAGCTGAGAAATTGATTGTTAGAAACAGAAATTTTGGGGAGAAAAATTAGGCCATTTAAAGTTTAATTGAGGCAGAAATTTTTGGAAGAAAATTAGGGCATTAAAACAGAAAAGCAGGACTAGATTTCACCCAACCAAAGGGAAAATTCAGATTATAAGGCATTGAAGAAGGAAACTATTGCATTTAATTCCTAGAACTAGATTTAAGTGGCTCGAACTTCGTATGTGTTGTCTGAAGCTCCTAGTGTTCTTGATTGAACAGAAGACAAGAAGCATTAAAGAAACATTAATACAAAATTATTGCTGGTATTCTTTATCTCATTTTTGCTCTTTTTGGTGATGATTTTCCTTTTGTGGAAGAGAGAGTTCTGTCAGGTGCATACATATGCTAATGTGATTTAAGATATGGGTTTTTATTGGATTCTTGATTTACACTCTATATATCCTATAAATAACTCTTGGATTTTTTTTGTTTTATTGATGTACCTAACTTTAGGAGCTTTTTTTATAGTTGTTTAATAGGAAAAACAAAGAAATGACAAATAGGGGATACCAAATTGTTTTTTTATATTATTAGTATAAAAAGTAGTACGGATATTTCATAATTAAAAATTATCCCTTAGCCAAAATAAAAAATTTCCCCTTAGTTAAAATATATCTTATAAATATGGGTCGTAAAAATAAATTAATTTAAGAAAATGATAGTAATTCTTTTCCTCAAACAGAGATAGTAAGATATATGAATAGATTCTCTCCTAAATTATAAGATGTAGGAATAGATTCTCTCTTTTTTTTTTATCCTCATTCCTATTATATTTCCATAGATTTCCTTAGTTTTTCCTTAGTTTTCTTTTTTTTTTTATCCTTTTTCGAGTATGGCTGTTGAGAATCGTTATACGAACATAAATAAAAATTTCTATAGGTTTACCTGTAGTAATTCCATCCTTTTTTCTCATTTTATGAGTTTTTTTTGCTCATGTTCCTCTCATGTCACTTTACTATAAAATATTACTAAAAATGGTGATGTTGGTGAAACTCACGGGAAGTTTGGTTCACGGTGATTAATACGTTTGACGCGGAGACCTTGGTTATCGGTCTGATGCGGATATTTGATCATTTTAGACGCGTCCATACTACACAGGCGACATGTAATTGTCCCCAGCAATAACCTGCCTAAAAAACCCATTTTGGTCCCACATTTTTGCCTTTCTATGGCCCCACACCATCGAGATGTTATTTAGCGCCCTCGTATAAATAAAGATCCAGTTTGAAAAAGCATTTCCCCCTCAATGGCTTCTATTGAGCCTCTCATCCAAAAACTATCTTCTTTCTCACACATTAAACAGCTCCAAGCTCACCTAATAACTTCTGGAGTCTTCGATTTCTTACCCTCTCGTTCTAAACTTATCGAACTTTGTGCAATTTCTCCATTCGGGAACTTAAATTACGCCACAGAAATCTTCTGTCAAATCCAAACACCATTCAAAAATGACTGGAATGCAATTATACGTGGTTTTGCTAGAAGTAATGAACCTAAAATTGCCATAACTTGTTACCAGAACATGTTTCGTAAATCCAAGAATCCCGACGCATTAACTTGTTCTTTCTCTCTTCAAGCTTGTTCACGATTTTTAGGTGTTTTTGAAGCTAAACAGATTCATTCTCATATTGTGAGGTTTGGGTTTACCGCTGATGATCGTTTAGTTACGACATTGTTAGATGTTTATGCGAAATCAAATGATTTAAATTCTGCGCGGAAGTTGTTTGGTGAAATGTCAACAAGAGATCGGGCTGCTTGGAATGCTTTGATTGCGGGGTTGGCTCAAGGTAAAACATTTCTGTTTCACATGTATTTTACTGTTGTCTTGAACGACATAGTTAACGAAAATTGGAATTTCTAATGCTTTCTCCGACCCAGCATAAGCCATAGTGCATCTGCCCCTTTATGGTAGCTGTCTCCGAAGCCTGTTTCCCGTCCCCCCAAGCCTACTATCCTAGCTCCACCATTGCCATGTACCGTGGAGACTTCGTGGAAATACGTATATTATAAGTATCTATTTTTTTTATTTACTAGTTTATTCTGAGTTTGTATTATTTTGTTCCATAGGTGATCAACCTAAAGAGGCATTGGGTTTGTTCAAGAGCATGAGGATTGAAGGGTTTAAACCAGACGAAATTACTGCTCTTGGTGCTATCTCAGCTTGTTCACAATTAGGGTCATTATCTGAAGGTGACACAGTTCATTCATACATCAAGGAATCGGATTTAGACAAAAATGTACAGGTATGCAATGCACTTATAGATATGTATTACAAGTGTGGATCTGTAGACAAAGCATGCGACATTTTCCACACAATGGGCTGCAGGAAAAGTTTAGTTTCTTGGAACTCTATGATTATGGGTCTTGGCATGCATGGTCATGGCCCCAATGCATTGAAGCTCTTCAATGAGATGAGTCAGACTGGAATTCGACCAGATGCAGTAACATATCTTTCTGCACTTTGCGCATGTAATCATGCAGGATTAGTTTCAGAAGGTCTATCTTTATTCAAATCTATGGAAGGTTCCGGTGTAAAACCTAATGTGAAACATTATGGTAGTGTAGCTGATTTGCTTGGTCGAGCTGGAAGAGTTAAGGAAGCTTACGAGATCATAAAGTCAATGCCATATGTCCCCGATGTTGTTCTCTGGCAAACTTTGTTGGGAGCTTGTAAAACTTACGGAGAAGTTGAATTAGCTGAAACTGCATCTCGGGCATTAGTAGAATTGGGTTCAAACAGTTGTGGTGATTTTGTCCTGTTATCAAATACTTACGCTGCTCATGAAAGATGGGATGATGTTGGAAAAGTAAGGGAAGTGATGAAAAGCAGAGCTGTGAAGAAAATCCCTGGTTTCAGTTTCATTACAATTGAAGGTTCAATACATCAATTCATCAATGGTGATCAAGATCATCCACATTGGAGAGACATTTATAAGAAGATAGATGAGATTAGTTTGAAGATTAATAGTTCAGGGTATGTAGCTGAAACTGGTTTTGTTTTACATGATATTGGTGAAGAAGACAAAGAGAATGTATTATGGTATCATAGTGAGAGATTAGCTGTTGCTTATGGATTGATTAGTAGTGGTGGTGATGGAAAACCTATTCAAGTTAATAAGAATCTTAGAATTTGTGTGGATTGTCACGTAGTTATTAAATTGATTTCGAAGATTTATAATCGTGAAGTAATTGTAAGAGATAGAGCTAGATTTCACCATTTTAAAGATGGGTCTTGCTCTTGTGGTGATTATTGGTGAAGATGTATTTGGAATTTATGCTTGGTAAAGTTTGTAAACAGGAAAATAAGCGGATAATATGATGGATTGAGATTCAAGTTCTGCTTATGTCGCAATAAAGTAAAACATGGAGGTTGAGCATGGTTCAGGTACACGATCCTACTCTCAGACTGTCAATGGTGTGATGTTTTGATATACGCAAGATGGCATCTAATGCTCTTCTGTTAAGGGTGTGCTTTTTTCGCCAATGGATTGGCATTAGTAGTTCTGTTTGTTATTTGTTATCCGATGTGTCAGAACCAGCATGCTTCCCCGGTGCAAGCTATGCCTTGGATCTTTTCTTTGGCCTTCCGAGGTGTTACGTCAAAGCTCTGGCTCGCATCTTTTTTTCAGCCAGCCGTAGATGTCCAAGGTGCCTCCTCCTGTCTTGTTCTTTCTGATCAAGAATGGAAACTCTTCTTGAATCCCTGAGAATGGAAACTCTTTCCAAAATCCGTTTTTAGAAATGTCAAGTTTACTCTATAAATAGCATACATTGATCCTTCTCCAATGGCAGATGAAATTGAACATTGATCCTTCTCCAATGGCAGATGAAATTGAAAAAGAAAATTTGAATAAACCCAGATTGCTAATTAAAGGAAGAACATGGGATTTTCTTCTTATTTTAGTCTATGGTCTTCTTTTATGTTCTTCTTTTATGTTCTTCATGGAATTTCCTTCAGAAAATCTTGTTTTGGTATAATTCTAATACTTCTTCAGCTAAATCTACTGAATGACCAGCTCTTTATGCTTCTGTTGTATTAGGTGTTGTATTTGGAGTTGGACCAATGATAGCTGCTATTGCTGTTGCAATTCCAGCTCTGATTCTAACTTGGACCACTGTTTTGGTGCTTCTTACATTTTGTGGAAAATCTAGAAAAGTTTTTGTGCTTGAAAGGAGGAAAATTACAGCTGATATTACTGGATTGGCAATCAAGATTTACTTAAAGAAAGTAGTGCCTTTGCTGTTGTTGGGTATCTGCTTTTAGTTAGAACAACTGCTGAAGATGGCTAATACAGGTTTTTTTGTTTTGCTTTGTTTTTTTGTAATTTATTTAGGAAAGACCCTTGTAAATTCCTCAACCTAAATTAATATTCTCAGTTAAACAAAAAGACAGTACCAAACAGACAACCAGATTGATTGAGCTAGCCAGCATAGCAGGTTGTTTTTATATACAAATGAAACTGATCTTTTTAAATCTGACTCATCTGGATTTTATATTTGAATTCAACTTATAACATTAACTCAAAAAAATAAATTAATTAAATATAGTATGATTATAGAAAAGTTATGCATCCAGTTAGATATGTATCCAACAATTCAGATGTAGTTAGATATGTACCCAATAATTCTGATGCAAAATTTTACCTGACTGAAATCAGACATCCGAAAAAAGCTGAGCGATTTGATATCTGACTCAGTCCTTGTCAGATCCAAACAAACGGTGTCAAAGGAAAAATAGTAATTTTGTTTTCTACACGTCCCTATGCACAACAAAAATTTATGTTATATCGTAGATCCTATGTGTTAACTATCTGGCTTATGCTGTCTACAGTAAATTGAAAAACACCGGATACCCTTATGTTTTTTGTTTTTTTTTATATTTTGAAAGATCCTCGTAAAATTTTCAACTTTAATAGATATCATCAGTTAAATAAAGAAATATCTGAATTTAAATCTGACTCATCTGGATTTTATGTCTGAATTTGACTTATAACATTAACTCAAAAAAATAATTAAATAGTGGAATTATAGGAAACTTATGCATCTAGTTAGATATGTACCCAACGATTCAGATGCAAAACTCTACCCGACTTAAACGCCTTTGAATCCGATCTCAAATCAGACATCCAAAGAAGAAAAAAAACGAACAATTTCATATCTGACTCGGTACGAGTCAGATATGAAACAAACACGGTGTCAATGAAAAATAGCATTTGTGTTTTCTCCACGTCCCTCCGCACAAACAAAAGTTTATTCGATTTCTTAAAAAAAAATTCAATAAGATTTGTTTTTCTCAGTTCTTTTTTGACAGAAGTTCTTATTAAAGATTACTTAAATGTTTTGATTTTATCTTGGTTTACTTTATAAAGATTCTTTTAAAATTTATTTGTTTTGTCTTTGCATAATGTGTCTCTAACTAAATTTGTTTCTCCGATATGTGTGTGCAGTTTGTATTATCTTCAATGGCATTTGCTTTTCTGTATATTGTGATCAAAGCGTTTGTTGAGTATGTAGATATGCGTTTGTTGGCGATTGTCTGTGTTGAAATTGGTGTTTTGCTGTTGAGGATACTCTGTTCTTGCTTCAACTCAGTGAGTCAGCTGATCATTGATTCCCGCTTCAAGAAAAATTCAAAAAAATTCAAATTTTGAAAAATCAGTTACTTTCTACAAGTTTGTTTCCTTTCTTTTCTCGGTTGGTCGATAATCAGAAAAATTACTTACCATCCTATAGGAAACTCTTCTACTAGTTGTCTCATTTATCTCAGGCATAACATAGGAAAAGATATCTCTCCAAAAGATATTCTTAATCCTAACTTACATATTAACCCATTACAAAGCTTAAACTCCTATATCTTTATCAATCTCAAGAAATCAGAACCTATAACCTTAGTTACTGGTATAATGGATCAGGGTAATTCTAGTCAAGTGGTTGACCTTGTGAACAAGTTTAAACAAGTCACCTTGGAGTTAGGTGATACTAATGAAGTTGTAATTCTTTAAAAATCCAACAACAATGAAGAAGATGAAGATTCTGAAAGGAAAACAAGTGATATTGTAAAAGTTATCATTGAGGGGAGAATGAGTAGACAAGTTGTTGAAAAATATATCAAATTTACTTGACCTTTTATGTCTCAAGAAGATCTCAAGATTGTGTAAATTGAACCAAACATTATGATATTCAAGGTTAGCAATTGGGATCTTCTAAAAAAAGTAATTGAAGAAAGACCATGGAGCATCAAATGATTACATCCCAGACAGGGTTTACACTAACAAAGAATGGGGTTTTAATCAATTCTGGATTCAGCTTAAACATCTTTTACCTGAATATATGATTGTTGAGGCTGTAACAAAAATGGGAGAAATTATAGGGGAGATGACTGGTATAGAGCCTAAGGATGCAATACCAGATGGAAATAATCTGGAGAAAGTATGTGTAAACATTAATCTTACTTACCCTTTGAGAAGAGGAGTTAAAACAATCACCAATGTAGGGATCACTCGTTGGATTAAATTCTTCTATGAAAGGCAACCAAATAGTATATGTCCTGAATGCTATGTTATACAACACTCTAAGGGAACTTGTAAAGATGCTGCAGAATTTCTAGCTAAAGCTCATGAAAAACCATATTTTTTTGGTATAGTTAGCACTTTAAGGAAAAAACTTACTTCAATATCAACTTCTAGTGTCCTGTATCTACTATGCATCAAAAGAAGATGGTTAAGTCGGTTGTCTTTATCCCTCATAAGGATGGGGTCTCAATCAACATGGATTTTTTACTGAAAAAACCCTAAAGAAAGTAATGCTACTAATGCTAGATTAGGTAAAAGATACAGAACTTCCAATGAATCAAACACCATTTCATTCAATTATGAGAATACCTCTGCTAGCTTATCATCTGTAACAACACAGACAATCATACAACTCAAAGGGTTACAATTGGAGATTATCAAACTTTGGACACACAAAAGGAGAATCAGGTAACTTCAATTATCTCTACTCTTTTATATCTAAAATATTCTTGCATTCATTTCAATATTTCTAGTAGTTTTTCTCTTTTCACACTTTTTACAATATTGTTGTTAAGTTTTACATTAGGTACTCTTACCAGTACATATTTTTCAAAAAAACTTCCTTTATAGGTTTAGTTTTTTGCTAATAATAAGTCATATAATCAACATGATGATCATTTCTTGAAATGTTCAAGGCTTCAAGAACTCTACTACTAGAAACCATCTTAGTGATTTGATAAGAACCCAAAACCCTGATATTATCTTTTTGTGTGAAACTAAAATCAGCCAAGACAAATGTAAACCCCTTTTAAATCAATAATAATACCCAAATAGTGCCTTTATTGAACCTGAAGGGCTATCTGGAGGACTCGTGTTGCTTTAGAAAAATGGTTTTTCCTATGATATTGTAGGTGTTTATAACAATATGTTAAATGTCCTCATCCAAGCTGATCCCAGTAAGCCAGAATTTCTCCTTACTTGTATATATGTCATCATGACTATGCTAAAAAAAGAAAGCAATGGAATTACATTCATCAAATTAGTAAAGTTAATTGCAATCCCTAGATTTTTGTAGGAGACCTCAATTTCCATCTCCTTGAGAATGACAACAATGCTTCATCTTCCACAGATGGTTGGGTTAATAGCATTGTTACCAATTGTGGTCTAGAGGACATTGGATTTAATGGCAAAGATTACACATGGACTAGTAACAACATGAGAACTGGCTTTAGAAGATCTAGGCTAGATATGGCTCTAAGAAATGGTAGCTGGAATACCAACTTCCCTAACTCTAAGCTCATGTATTTGGTTCAAATCGGTAGTGATCACAACATTATTATGCTTGTGACTGATGCCACTATTCCTAATTGCTGGAAACCATTTAAAACAAATTACTTGGTTAAATGATGAATCTTGTGCTTATGTTATTACTAATGCATAAAAAATTGGTATCACTGGCTCCCCTTCTTACAAGCTTTTTAAAAAGCTTCAAACCACAAGGAAAGAGGTATCTTTATGGAATATAGAACGTTTTGGAAATGTTAACCAAAAAGTTGACATCTTCAAAAGGAACTAAACTTGCTGCAAGATCAAGCTCCAGACTTAAATACTCATTATCAGATTGTCTCCATCAACAAAGAGCTCAGATAGTGGCATAAGGTGAAGAGTGAATTTTATCAATAAAAGTTTAGAGATCATTTCATCAATGATGTGGACAATAATAGCAAGTATTTTCATACCAAAACCAACAGAAAAAAAATCAGAACTAACATTGATCCCATCAAAGACGATGACAACAATTGGCTACAATCTAGAGAACAAATTGTTCATTATCTTACTTTTCATTTCAAGAATATAAGTACTTCTATTGAACCAACTCTGGAGGAAGGTATCTTTAACGTTTTGCCTATTATAGTCACTGCATAAGACAATGCTCTCCTTATTAGACTACCCTCTGAACAAGAAATACATGCTACTCTCAAGAGTATGGAAAATTGGAGTGCATATGGTCCAGAAGGGTTCTAAGCTGGATTTTATAAGAGTTAATGGAACATAATAAGTGAAGATGTTTGTATGATGGTTAACAGGTTCTTCTTAACCAAACACATTCTCAAACAAATCAATAAAACATATATTTCTCTCATTCCTAAGAAGAAGAAATCCATATGTATTGCTGATTACAGGCCAATTGGCTTGTGTAATACTTCTTACAATATTATCTCTAAGATTATTGTAAACAGAATGAAACCCCTTATTGAGAAGATTGTCTCACCTTAAGATGCATATGCCTCTGGCAGGTTAATCAATGACAACATAATCATTGCTCAAGAAATCATCCATTCTATGAAGAAGAAAAGAGGTCAGATTGGTTGGATGGCTTTGAAATTGGATATGTCAAAAGTTTTGACAGGTTAGAATGAGTTTCTTAATAAAGTTCTTTAGCACTTTAGTTTTTGTGATGACTTTTGTGATCTAATCTTTTAATGCATTAGCATTACTTCTTTATCTATCATGTTGAATGGTTCTCCATGTGAAAAATTTCATTCTACCAGAGGCATAAGACAAGGTGATCCTTTGTCACCTTATCTGTTTATTCTTGCAATGGAATTTCTTTCTAGGCATCTTAGTGTTGCTCAGAATAACAACACCATTAAAGGAATTAAAGTGGGTGCACAATCTCCATCCATCAACCATTTGCTTTTTACAGATGACTGCTTGATTTTTACTTAAAAAAACCTTACTTCAGTTAACAATCTTTTGGAGTTACTTCACAACTTTAGCTCTCAATCTGGACAAGTTATAAATTTAGAGAAGTATGTAGTGCATTTCAGTAAGTTTACTAAACCAAAGTTTGCTATTACTTTAACACAAATTTTAGGGGTCAAAACTATGAATTCTAAAGAAAAATATCTTGGTTCTTCACTTATCCTGGGCCATTCAAAACAAGAATCTTTCAAGGTCATCAAGGAAAACTTTGAAAACAGGTTATCCACTTGGACTTCTACTTCTCTTTCTCAAGCAGGGAGATCTCTTATGATTAAGCATGTGCTTAATTCCATTCCTGTGTATCAAATGGGGAGTTTCAAGCTACCAGGTAATCTTATCAATCAGCTCACATATATCGAAAGGAAATTCTTCTGGGGTCATAACTATACAAGAGGTCTGAATCCTATTTTTTGGCATAAGGTATGAAAACCTAAAGATAAGGGAGGTATAGCTTTTAGGGACTTAGAAAATCTAAACTTAGCTTTACTAACTAAGTTAGCTTTGAGGGTATGCAATGAGCCAAACCAACTCATGGTTCAAGTACTTGGTGGCAAATACTTCAAAACTAGAGATATAATTCATCAAAATTTGGACACTAACAATTTCTCTTACATTTGGAATGGTATTACTAAAGGTCTTCAGGTTGTACAACAAAATTTCTTCATGGAAATCAATAATGCCAAGAAAACCAAAATATGGTTGGACAAATAGATCCCTGGTATGAATCAACCCCCCACATCCATTAATGATATTTTTAGATTCTATGTTGATATTGCAGAACTGTTTATCCCTAATATTAATACCTGGAATGTTATTCTCTTAAGCCAATTGTTTGATGCCGATACTTTTAGAAAAATTCAAAATTTGTTCATTGATACAAATAAGGAGGATGTGATGATATGGATGCCTGCAAATGATGGGATTTTTTTAGTAAAGAGTGCTTATAAGCTACTAACTTCTTACAACAGAGAAATGCAAGTAAGTGGAGTAACTATTGATTCATCAATTAGGATTTTTTTTTGGAAATACAGCACTGCGCACAGAATCAAACTCTTTGCCTGGAAATGCATCAGAAACCTGAATATTACAAGAAGTAGATTGGCAGAATACAATGCTGGTATTGAGAAGCAATATGATGTTTGTGGTAATGTAGAAGAAACCATAGAGTATTTGATCTTTGACTGTCGCCATACAAGAGCAGTATGGAGAGGTGTTAATATTGATGTTGATTCTGTGAGAAGAAACTGCAATAGTGTTTCTGAATGGGTCATAAATTGGTTCTCTATGCCCAACTACCAATCTGAAGAAATATTGATTTACACTCTGATGGTTGGCGCCTGGGTCTTATGGAAAGATAGGTGTGATGCAGTCTTTCAGGAGTATCTCTTAATCCCTACAACTTTGTGCATAAAATTCATTATTATCTAGAGTCATACTTGCATGACATTGAGCACCCTAATACAATGACTAGAGATATCAGAATATCTAGATGGCCACCTCCTCAAGAGAATATTTTCAAACTAAATGTTGATGCATCATTTGATTATGATACTAATCAACTTGGAACTGGAATTGTTTTGCGTGATCATACAAGTACTTACTATGGTATCAAAGGACAATATGCACATGGAGCACTGAATCCATTGGAGGGGGAGTGCATGGCTATGCTGAAGCTTTACTATGAGCACAAAAAAGTTATTGGCAAAGGATACACATTGAAGCTGATGTAAAATTAGTTATTGAGTCTATTGTTAATGACTCTCTATTCATTCAGTGAGAGAATAAGAACTTAATAAAAGAGACCAAATATTTAATCTCAAGTTTTAGTTATTGTACTTTTTTCATTTGTTAGTCGCGATGATAATCAAGTGACAGACTACATTACTAGATCAGTTAAAAAAAATCATTTGTAGTAAAAACTTATAGTAATTTCTCTGTTGTTATTTGTGGTCCCCTGGCAAAAGATCAGAATTCTCCTACTACTTAAAGTTAATAAAACTTTCTTTTTATTAAAATAAATAAATAAACAAAAGTTTATACCGTGTCCGTTGATCCAACGTTAAATATCTGGCTTACGCTGTCTACAGTAAACCGAAAAACACCGGATACTCGTTCTCCACCCAAATAAACCCTTGGATTTTCATCATTCTCCTGAATTTCTCTTCTTCTGCAACTGATGAGGTGAAGAAGACGAAGAAGAGACCTCAAACTCGCACCTCCTCACCAAATTCTTGAATTGTAAGCTCATTTTTCATTATTCTACGACTTCTTTATGTCTGTGTTTATTCATTGTGCTAGGGTTTTTAGTGTTGTAGTAGTAGTATTTTCAATTTCTAGGGTTTTGTTTGATACTCAATGTGGAATGATTTAAACCTGAATTATTAAGTCTAGGGTTTCGATTACTAGTGCTGTTTCATATCAAGTTGAATTTAGGATTAGATTTAGTCGGGGGTGTCTGAATTCAACCAGAAATACTCGGCTTGATGAAATGATGGAAAATGGAAACCAATGTTAGTGATATATGTCCGACAGGAATAGAAATTATCAATGTTAGGGCTAGAAGTAAGGAAATAATGCTGTGTTGTAGGATATAATGTCACACAACAGGGTGAGATTTGTACGGCGTGATTGGATGAATTGGTGACTTCGAATCATTTTTATGATACTTATTAGACCTATAAATGTGATGGAGGAGACTTTCATGATATGTGCTTTGAATATCTTGGATGGTTGGGATGTGAACTATGTGATTCTGTTTCTTTTGGATTTCAAATATTGCATAACTTATTGTGGTGGAACAAGGTTAGTTTAATGTCTTGAGAGTGGGTGAAATACGTTGCTCAACCATCGTATTTAAGCTAACTATATTTTTTTCTTTGATGAAAAGGTAAAAGAAAAGGAGAGTATCTGTCTGAAAAGGTTGAGGCACCAAGGCAGACGATATGGTTGACGCATGGTGGTCCCTGTTAGGTGCCGCAATTCCAGCCATTGTTGCAGGTCAGGCTTTGAGAGTGAAAAGACGACGTGCTGAAGAACAGAGAATTAAAAGTGCCCGTGGAAGAGAAAAGAGCTCTGATGACATCTTTGTCTGTGAGAGAGTTTGTACGTCGAAGAGAATGTTAAAGAGAGTTGGTGCATTTTCTAAAGACCCAACTCCCGACACTTGCGTTACTGTATGTGGTGTGTCTGAGCTTGATGCTTGCTCTGATGCGTGTGCTCGTACGGTCTGTGTTAATCAACACCAAGTGCCCAACTGGAACGATATTTGCCTCCGGAGATGTCAGAGTGAATGCCTTAAACTCAGTACATCTTATCGTTCTTAATGCGTGATATAATCTCTTTGCTTGACAATTTTTTGTATGCACCACCCTAGTTTTAGATCCTGAACTGCGTAACATACTTCATTCTCAAATGTTATTGGGTTAGTTGAAGATGAAATCTTGGTCATGATCTTTTGCAAGCAGTCATTTTGGTTTATCCTTGCCTGGAATAGTTTCCATTGTAGATAGTCGATGTTTCCTTGCTTTTTTCATGATATATGTCTCTCTGTGTTCTGAGTCTATTAGTTGAATGTCTGGAAACTCAATAATGAACATATCATGGCTTATGATAGTGCCTAGTCCTATAACAATTTATGCTGCTACATGTTTAAAATTTGTCCAACAACAAATAAAGCAACATCACAATGTAAGGATTTTAGACGTTGTTGCTTCATTACTAGTTAACACAGGAAACTGGCTTTATGTGATGCCCATCTCACACTTACTTTATGGCTTCTAACAGATATCCTATAACTCATTTCTCACATCCATCATATGATTTCTGACCTCCAGCAAGTTGATGTACTGTTATGTAAAGAGTGTCTGTGGCCCCAAAATAGGACCAGGATGGGAACTGAGCAGGTTCTTCTGACTCTATCCATCAGGTGTGAGACTCCTTTGGCTTATACACCCGACATTTTTTAGATCTTACTCTTAGGTCCTGTCTTTGATCCATATCCTGGTCTGTGTAGAAGTGCTCATGTTTTTTGAGTATAGTCCTGCATAAAGAATAACTGACACCTACACCCACTCTAACATCATACGATTGCATTATACTTGAATTTAGGTGAGAAACTGAGAATGATACGGCAATATTGAATTCTTGGTCATGATCTTTTGCAAGCAATCATTTTGGTTTCTTCTTGCCTGTAAAACGTTCCATTGTTGATAGTCGATGTTCCTTGCTTTTTTGTTATACATGTCCTTCTGTGTTTTAAGTATATAGGTTGAATCTCTGGAATCTCAATAATGAACAAATCATGGCTTATGTTTAAGTTCCTAGTCCTGTAACATTCTATGCTGCCACGCGTTTAAATTCAAACTCAGGAAACCGACATTTATATGATACCCCTCGCACACTTACCCAGGCCTTTCAACATATATAGTTAATTTCTCTTACCCATTGTATGATTCCTGAATTCTAGCGAGTGGATGTATTCTTATGTAAAGAGTGTCTGCAGCCTGGGACTAAGATGGGAACTATCCATCAGGTGTGAGACTCATTTGGCTTATATACCTAACATGTTTTAGATCTTACTCTTGACGCTTGGGTCCTGTCTTTGATCCATTTCTTGGCCTGTGAAGAAGTGCTCATCATGTATTTAAGTAAGTATAGTCCTGCATAAAGAAAAAGTCGCACCTACACCAACTCTAATATATTGTAATATATACAGCAAGACTTGGTCTGAAGATATTGTGGATGAAGAATCAAATTTTGGTATGAGAATGTGACAGATATTTCTTTCCATTATTTCTATCTATTCTCATCTTTTTAGAGAAAGTTGACTATGTTTATCTTTTTAGAATCGCTTCAGTGATCTAAGCAACGGAAAAGAAAGTCAGACTTGGTTAGGGCATTAAGATTTGTATCCACATTTATGCAAGTAGCAAGCTAGATTATGGCCAAAGTCTCGATAGGTTGAGTAGAATGACAAGGAAGATGTCAGCATTTAAAAATATCTGACGGATATGCCTTTCTGGTTGCTGAATTGAGCCTCCAGATTTTTGTGAAGTTGCTCCCAATTGTTGATTTAAAATAGGAAGAAGATAAATTTTTTGGATGATGTACAGGCTCTGTTAGTTACAGATACGGGTTTCTTGAGTAATAAAACTATATAGAAAAAAAAATGGATTTAACATGGACGAAAAGAGATTTATTATGGCATCAGAGAATTACACAAAGAAAACAAGAGTCACCAGCAGAACGTAATGAAATTGCAGATTTTCAATCCAAATCTGAAACCAATATTCCAAATACTTAGTTGTGAACAACAGTACAAGTCCATTCAATGATAGAATTGGAGCCATTAGTCCAATACGTCTTAGCACTTATCAACCCACGGGCGAATCGGAAATATCCAGTACCGCCAACGATCGAAAATTCTCGTTGTGTGTGTGTGACGGCATTACGTGTAAAAACACTGATAGTAGACCCATTAAACTTCTTATCAGCAGTGAAAACAAGACTGAGTCCCATGATCAAAGATGTTTCGTTCATTCCAGAAGCACCAAAGAAACCTTGAGCTCGACCTACAAGTCTTGATTTTGGATCAGGTCCTTCGGTTAACGGGTCATCCGCCATAAATGTTGCCCCAAAAAATGTTGATGAAGAATTAGTTATTGCAGCTTCAGCAATCTTAAAAGCTGTTGGATTGCTTCCGATAATGTTATCGTGCATGAAAAAGTGTAGCTTTGTCATCTTCTCCGGGGGAGAGAGGTAAGGTACTGTTTCCCCCCAGTATGGATGATTAGCTTGTGCCGGGGTTATGAATAAAGCTGTTGCCATTACAACAAAAGAGAATGGAATTAATAAAACAGATACTGCAGCCATAATGATTTGTACTTCAGATTTTTCCCTGTCTTGAGTTTGCTGTGAGATTGTTGAGAAAGACTAGCTTATTGATATATGAATGGACATGGAAAGAAGAATGATAAGATCGGAATTGCATACTGTTTTATCGGTTATATTTTATATCATTTGGACCCATCTGAGAGGGGTGCCTGCTACAATCAATATACTAAACGAAAAGTCCGAAGTAGATATGTTATTTAATTTTTGGTTTTAAGACATTCCGCGATAGATAGGATATCATCGAGGCAGCCAGTATTTCAATTTTATTTTTATTATTATTTTATTTTATTGTAATAGAAGTGCCATAAAAAATGAAAGGAAGGTCATATGCAACGATGAACTGCCTAAATCTTCAAAAATGGAAAAACTATGTAACCGTCCTTATTCAAATTCTACCGTGGATAGGGAAATTCAGATGAATATTGAGGAAATCAGAAAAAACAACCGAAGATAATTAATTTTCCTTTTCTTTTTTTCTCTAATCAATGTAGAATGCAAAGCCAATTTGGAGGTGAGTTCAAATTTGAAATAGCTCGTATTCGGAGGCCCTAGACTAAAAAATCAGTTACTGTTTTTGGAGCTAATCGGCAATTTGACGTGTGTTAGAAGGTTATTTTAGTTCGTCTCACAAAAAATATTGATAATCGGTCCTAATTAATGAGTCAATTACGATTTTGCTCTCTAAAATTTTATTTTGCTCTCCCTCTAATAGAAATCAATTTAAACAAATTTTTTTTTTTCAATTATATAAATAGTTTATTCAAATTTTATTTTCATCCCCAACTGTCTGATCAAAGTAAAGAAAAAAAAAGATTTATTTTAACAGAAAATAGCAGTCGCATTACGTACACACAAATAAGTTTTAACTTTTTGATCATTTTAGGAGACTAATAAGTATAATAGTCAATATAGGTCGATTAGTATTGACTTAGTCATGTAAACTGTCAGTTATGCAAGACTGACAGTGTAGTCAATTAGTCTTAGTCATTCAGCTATAAATGTGTCTGAACAACAGATGTGTTAACTAACGTTTATTTTTTCAGTAATAAAGCTTTCGCTTCTTCTTCTCAGTTTATGTTCTTCTTCTGTTCTTGATATTGTAGAATACACAAATTCTCATGGTATCAGACATATTAGATATCTAAACGATTACAATATTCAATTACAATCAAAGCTCAACAATTTTATCAATAATTTTCAGCTTCTGCTCAAAAATTAGGGCACAAATTCAATAATTTTTAAAAACAATTAAAGTTAGGGTTCTTGTTCAATTCATATGGTAATTACAAGACCTGGAGAATATATCAACAACAACATTAGTAATAATAACAACAACAACAACAACAACAACAAGAACAATAACAACACCAATAATAGAACGGATCATATACAATTTAATCAAGAAATGGCAACTACAACTGGAAATGGTACTTCTTCTACTCTTCTATTTACTAATATAGCAAATTTTGTGTCTATGAAACTAGATTCTATAAATTATAATTTATGGCGAGATCAATTTGAAGGAGTTTTGATATCTACAGATCTACATGGTTTTGTTGATGGTAAAAAAGTTAAACCACCACAAAAGATAATGGTGAATGGTATTGAATCTGTTAATGCAGAATGGGTTTCATAGAGAAAATTAGATAAATTTGTTTCAACATGTTTAAAGGCAACTTTTACCTCAACAATAAGTGGTGATGTTTTTGGTTTAGTTACTTCAAAGGAGATATGGCAGTATCTTGAAACAAGTTCTAAAACACAATTTCTTTCTAGAAAGAACATGTTAAGAACACAA
Source organism: Papaver californicum (assembly GCA_023531435.1). Lineage (NCBI taxonomy): Eukaryota > Viridiplantae > Streptophyta > Magnoliopsida > Ranunculales > Papaveraceae > Papaver > Papaver californicum. The sequence goes on from JAJJMC010001317.1 coordinate 546,655, forward strand.
TTGCATGGTATTAGGAAGGATAATCAGTCAATTGTGGTTTATCTTCAGAAAATCAAGTCAATAGCAGATTTTTTAGCTGTAATTGGTGAAAAAGTTAGTGATGAAGATATGATGATGTTTGTTATGAATGTTTTAGGCAGTGAATATGATATTTTTGTTATCTCTTCACAAGATAAAGAGAAACCATATTCTTTTGCAGAAGTCAAGGCAAAAATGCTTTCTCATGTGCAGTTTCTAACGGAAAGAGAACAACATGTTCATGGTATGTTTGATGAGCATAATCCTGCTGCTTTTTATGCAAGAAATAGTTCAGGAGGAAGTAGTAATACAAGAAGGTTTTCTAATAACAGAAATGACAATGACATGAATTATATGAATGGTCCATATCAAAATGGGTTTAAGTCAAATGGTAAAAATGGTTCAAATGGGCATAAGACTCAGAATGGTTTTAATACAAATGTTGATAGGAGAACTGGTTATAATGCACATGGTGGTAGAAGAAATTTTATGGATTATTCAAAGATGTTCTGTCAGATATGCAGGAAACAAGGACATCTGGCTACTAGATGTTTCTTTAGGTACAATCCACCATCAAATGGATATTCAACAAATAATGCTCAAGCAAATTTTGCTTCTGATTTTCAAGAATATCCTACTACTAGTACTTCTCAAGCTTTAACAAGTGTGCTTAACAATAATGAAGTTGTACATGATATTCCTTCTACTTCCAATCCAGTTTGGTTTTTTGATTCTGGAGAATCAACAGATATGACTGTTAATCTTCATACACCAACAATAATGAAGTTGTACATTGTTTCACAATAATTCTTCATACAAAGGAAAGGATAGTGTTAGCATTGGCTGTTAATCTTCATACACCAACAACTAGTTTTAAGCTATCAAATGTCTTACATGTGCCTGATATGAAGCATAATTTATTATCAGTAGTTAAATTCACAAGAGATAATACTTGTTATATTACGTTTAATTCTTATGGTATGAAATTAGAAGTTTGAAGAATCATGATTTGTTAGCTAAGGGAGACATGGTGAATAATTTGTATCCTATTCCTTCTCAGTTCTTGAAATATGTTTTTTATGCTCTTGTTGCTTCCTTTGATGTTTGACAAAGTAGATTAGATCATCATTTTACTAGAATTGTTCAACAAATTCATAATCATAAAAAATATTATTCTCAATTCAGAAATTTTAGATACCCTGTGTCATCCATGTCATCTTGCTAAAAGAAAAAGACTTCCTTTCACTTTATCTCATTCACATGCTTCTTCTCCACTTGCGTTAATTCATTTGATGAGTGCGGTCTTGCTCCTGTTACCTCATTAGCAGGACACAAATATTATATTGTGTTTATTGATGATTTTAGTATATTTCATTGGATTTATCCAATGCAATTGAAAATAGAAGCTTTACAATGCTTTTAACACTTCAAGAATCTAACTGGGAATCTTTTTAAAACAAAAATACTTGTTTTTCAAACTGATGGTGCTAGTGAGTTAATAAAAGGACCATTTAAGATTTTTATTGAATCCAGTGGAATTCAAATTAGGATTTGTTGTCCAAAAACACCAGAACAAAATGGTTTGACAGAAAGAAAACATAGGCATATAGCTGAAATGGGTAATACAAAATGCTTCATGTCCTAAAGAATACTGGTTTGATGTTTTTTTGGCAGCCACATATCTCATAAATAGAACTCCTACTCTTGTTCTTCAAAATAAATCTCGTTTCCAAGTTTTATACAATCAATCACCAGATTATTCTATTTTGAGAATTTTTGGTTGTGTTTGTTATCCTTTTTTGGGACATTCAAGAATAAGTTGTCAGTAAAGTGTTTTTTTATAGGGTATAGTCCTTTGCATAAAGGATACAAATGTTATAATCCATATTAAAAAAAAACATATATTTCAAGACATGTAGTATTTTCAGAAAAATAATTTTATTTCAACTCAAATTCTTGTCCTGATTCTTATGTTGTGAATGAACTTCCATTGATTTCTTCTGAGCAAATACCTTATACTACAGTTGTTACTAGATCTCAAAATGGTAATTTAAAACCAAAGTCTTTTCCTGATCATGTTATGAATTATTCTGTCAAACATCCTCTTTCCGTTGCTTTTACATCTATACTTAATACTCCTTCTGAGCCACAAACTTTCAAGACTGTTATACAACATCCAAAGTGGAAATTTCAATGAAAGATGAATATGATGCGTTACAGGCAAATGGAACATGGATTTAGTTGATCATGAACCTCATATGAATGTTTTGGGGTGCTTGGGTATATAGGATAAAGTCAAAGTCAGATGGAACTGTTGATAGGTATAAATCTAGATTGGTGTCACAAGGATTTATTCAATATGATGAAATTAATTATGGTAAAACTTTTAGTCCTGTGGTGAAATCAACAAATGTAAGAGTTGTATTAACATTGGATGTTACAAGAGGATGGAATATGAGGTAATTAGATGTTTCAAACGCATTCTTAGATTATGATTTAAATGAAAATGTGTATATAAAGCAGCCACCAGGTTTTATTAGTACTGAATTTCCAGATAGAGTTTATCATTTGAAGAAGAACCTGTATGGTTTAAAACAAGCACCAAGAGCTTGGTTTCAAAATTTTAATTCATCCTTTGTGAGGTCAATTTCATATTTTCAATGTTTGTTTATGTGGCTGATTCAGAAATAATGGTTTTGTTAGCATATGTTGGTGATATTATACTAACTGGAGATAACTTGCTTAATGATTTGGTGAAATTTTTAAAATCAGCCTTTGCAATGGAAGAGTTAGGAGATCTTCATTACTTCTTAGGGATATAAGCAAATAGAACTGATGCTATATTGTTGACACAGAAAAAGTATACTTTAGAATTATTAAAACAAGGCAAACATGCTTGAATATAATCCTTGTAGTACTCCAGTAGCAAAAAGGGCCAATAATTTCTATAAATGATGGTACTTTATTATCAAATGCTTCTGAATATAGAACAATAGTTGGTTTTTTGATGTACTTATGCTTAACTAGACCTGATATATGCTTTAGAGTGAACTATGTGAGTCAGTATATGCATGCACCAACTGATGTTCACTTACTATTGGTCAAAAGGATACTGAGTTATTTAAAAGGGACAATTGGTTATGGTATTACAATGAGAAAAGGAAATGTTCAGTGTTTGAGGGCTTATACAGATTCTGATTGGGGAAATTTCCCTGAGACAACAAGATCAACATGCGGATATGTAGTCCTTATGGGTAATTCAATAATTTATTGGTCTAGTAAAAAGCAACCAATTGTATCCATGTCTACAGCTGAAGCAGAATATAAGTGTTTATCTATTGCTTTTGCAGAATTGGAATGGCTTGCTTCATTGTTTTCTTAGTTACATATTTCTCTTGAACAACCTGTAACTTTATATTGTGATAATACAAGTGTCATATATTTGTCTGCTAATCCAGTTTCACATTCCAGGTCAAAACATATAAAGATACATTATCATGTTGTCAGAGAATTTATCAACAATGGATTTCTGAGTGTTCAACACATATCTTATGAAAATCAATTGGTAGATCTGTTCACAAAAGGTCTTTGTGCTCCTATGTTTACTTTATTGTTGCATCAAATGCTGGGGATTCAATCTACAAAGAATTCTAATGGTGCAATTACTTCTTTTGATGTTGATTCTCAAGCTATGTCATCTGATTTTTCTGCTACAATTAGTTTTAATATTACAAGACATGTTTCTTTTGTTTGATGTTGTCTCCTCTGTCAGAGTTGAGTTGTTTCTTTTGTTTTTTATTTTCTTATTGTAAACTGATAGAATTTTCCAATCACCAGTTTAAGGGGGGCTAATAAGTATAATAGTCAATATAAGTCAATTAATATTGACTTAGTCATGTAAGCTGTCAATTATGCAAGACTGACAGTGTAGTCAATTAATCTTAGTCATTCATCTATAAATGTGTCTGAACAACAGTTGTATTAACTAACATTTATATTTCAGTAATGAAGCTTTATCTTCTTCTTCTTTGTTTCTGTTCTTCTTCTGTTCTTGATATTGTAGAATACACAAATTCTTAGAGACTTTTGGAGTTGATAAATGTCAAAATGAGCACTAGTAACGCTACTATTCATTCTGACTTTATCAGTTTAGCACTCTGGTCAAACTTTTTGATTTTAAAAAAATAAATATGACTCGTTTAAGATGCCTAAAAAGGAAAAAAGATGCCCAAACATCATAGTCTACCCATTGCGCATCTAGGCTTACTACAAAATCATAAGAGGTTGGAGTATCACCAACAATTATATGGGACCCAAGTGAATTGCCTTGTGAGCCAACTTATTTGCTACCTGGATAATCCTCCTAAAAAACAACAATCGTTCTATACATACAACTTTAAAAACGATGTATAAACCGTCCACTAAAAACAAGTAGGTCCTGCTTTTTTGAGATTTAGAGAAAGGTTAGATTTGTGGGGTCTATTTCTTAGAGTTTGTAAAAGGTGGTTTAATTTATCTATTTACACGGTACATTTAGAATTTTTATAAAAACAATTAAAATCCTAAAACAAGTTAAGATAGTCGATGGTTATATGGTTATAAAGCTTCACGTAAAACTATTAATGCAGTGAATCCAGTAATAAGGATTGTTTTAAATTATTTAGATTTATAACTTTACTAACCTAAGTTTGAGTCTTGAAGTAATGGTCTTTGTTCTTCTTTTAGAAGGAAAGATGTAATTTTGGCCCAGATATTTTTCGGAGTAGACTAACGGTTATTGTATAATTTTTAGAGGATTACTAATATAGTGAATCCACCGATACCAACCCTATACAATTTACTGATCCATTGTAGAAATTATAAAAATATTTTTTTCGTTTTAAAATGATAAGACTTATTTTATGTGTAATTTTTTTTTTCATGTAACAAACAGAGGTAGAAGTAGAAGTTTAGGAACACCTTCGGTTTACTTCAAAACAATGCAAGGGATAAGTTTGGGCCGGACATTTTTTAGGTTGACTAACGATTACCTCAGACATTACAAGCCAACCACCTTGATTTTTTGTTCTTGATTTATCTATTTGAAAGATCCTTACTAAACCGTCTCGAGTGTGTCACAGTAGAAAAATTGAACATTTAAACAGTTTATTTAAACTTTATTTTCACACAAACACCATCTAAATAATACATAAATGTCTAAGCAATGAACCATACAAGAAATGGAAGGATTATAAGCAAATATCTTGCTCAAGGCTTAAAAACTCAACTATTATAATCAATAATGAAGAATAGTACAATTATACTCAACGATGGCATCTGGCCCGCTAACCCGATATGTCTTGCCTTTTATATACCCACGCGCAAATTGAAAGTATCCGGTTCCTCCGACGATCGCAAGTTCTCGATCCGTATGTTCGATGGGATTTCGACTTAAAACACTGATAGTAGACCCGTTAAACTTCTTATTTGCAGTAAAAACAAGACTCATACTCATGGTCAAAGACAATGCATCCTTCCCTGAATGTCCATAAAAACCTTGAGCTCGACCTACAAGTCTAGATCTCGGGCTGGGACCTTCAGTCAATGGGTCATCTATCATAAACATTGCCCCAAACATCGTCGGAGAAGATTTTGTTCCCCGTGCTTGAGCTATCTGAACCGCCACTGGATTCTTGCCGGTGATAACATCGTGAAAGTAAAAATGCAACTTTGTCATCTTCTCCCTACCCATTTTGTGTGGAACAGTACTTTGATCACCCCACTTTACACTCTTACGAGCTTGTGAAAGTGTCATGAATGAGACCATTAGAACAAGAAGAAGTGTGATATGTTGCTGCTGAAGTGTATACTTAGTACCCATTATGAAGGTAATTAAAATCTCTCTTCGTTTCTCACTGGATGTGTTTGCATCTCTCAGTCCATTCTATGAACATTTATATAGATGGATGGATACAACACAGCCACATCTCCACTCCACACACGTGAAAAACACTATGAAGTGATGTGGCCGGTGAATTAGAAAACTAGCTAGAACTTGGAAGTAGGCAGGAGAGGAGTAATTGCCAACCATAAAATGAGAAAATACTCTGCCCAAGAAGGAGCTTATTAGTTTTATTATCTTGCGGATCATTTTAGGATTCTCTTATCCCTTGGGGCTAATGAAAGACAGAGAGTGAGCACCAGTGATCTTCTTGGGGTTTGTGACTGGCCATTTTTTTTAAATTTTTTAATTTTGGATTTTTTGAAAAAACAATATGACACCTTTAAGATGTTTAAAATATCATTTTTTAATCCATTTGACCAGCAGATAATTCGGTGGTCTATGTTTATAGCATGTCATACAAGAGATTTGAAGGATTATTTTTCAGTTATCAAGAGATTTGGAGTAAATTTAGAGTACTATTTATATTAAGAAACATCTACATTTTTAAGAACTTATGAGCAAAATGCATATTTTTCCTGATGTCGTGGTAAAGAACAAACAGTATGTATAGGTAGTGAATCTAGTGATGTAGTAAATTATAACTTTAAAGAGTGAACTGGATTAATATCTAGTGTGTATAAAAATAAAAATATAATTATAAGGTTGAAATATATAAGAAAATTTGATTTTTTTTTTCTCTTCTATAAATCCATCATTTAGATAGTTTATACCTGTAGCGCAATCCATAAGATGGACGGTTAAGAATTGTATTTTAAATTGATGAGATATTTATAGTAACTAAATTAACCTTTAATCAAATAGGTTTTATTAATAAAAAAAATCTTAAAACAAATGTAACTTTATAGTCACTATGTTATAGGCGCTATTTGTGGGTGGAAGTTTCTCCTTTTCTGTTTTCTTCTTTTACGTTTTCATACTTTTTTCATCACCGTTAAACACATTATTTACAGGGGTTTTCGACAGTCTTCGCTAAACTAACTACATCTTTTTTTTGATTCTGCTTCTTTGTTCTTCACCTAAATTAGGGTTTGATCAAGTTTTTGTGAAGTTTCATTGATGCTCAGGTAAAACGTTTCTTTATTTTATTTTTACATAACTTTGTTAAATTTTCCTCTCTTCTTCTTCCTTTTTCTTCACTGGGTTAAACTATTTACACAGAGAATTACTCCTATGATCAATCCTTTTCTTGATTTTATCTATCATCTACAATGCCAGAATCATGCTTACCGTATGATTTATTTAAATTGTGTAATCATGGTTAGCATAAGCGTTGTTTGTTTTGTTTTAATTTTTTGGTTATGTGGGTTTTAGGGTTTGATTGTGTGATGTTACTTTCGGTGATAACTTTAGTTATATCATAACATGTGATAATTGTAATTTTATAACGTGTGATAAACGAAATTATCATTTTGTTCGATAGTTGTAATCATCACAATTTGTGATATATGTTGTCTATGACAAATTGTTTTCTTTTATTACTTTAAGGTTATTTTAGATTGGATTACATTTTTCTCTTTTAATTTGTTACCAGGTTGTGGAGGCGAGTTGTATAACCATTATTCACTTTGAAGGTGAATCGTTATCTTACCGTGTTACAAAAATAGTACTGTCGAACATTGAAGAACATAATATGTGACCGTTGGACTGCTTTGAATCCTTGGTCGATACGTTCCATCTTTTATGAGCAATGCTCTCCATTGCATGTTAATTTTGACTTTGTTCTTCAGTCAATATTTGGTGGTCGTTTTATCCGAGGTGTAGAACAGTTTAGTCTTCGTTGTGAGAGATTGATTTGCTCCCCATCTCAATCGTCGTAGTCATCATTCCTGGATTATACTAAACCTTCTTCTCAGTCCTACAATGCTAGAACTTTGTGCCTAAAGGGTCACATGTAGTATCTCCAGTTTCTAAGGATCTACGAGCAAATTATTTTTTGAGGGTTCTGAAGCTATTGTGAAGCAAAAAAAAAGCCAGTTGTGCGCACAAACAATTACCGACATCGGACAAATATTTTATCACAGTGTTCAAGAGGTTAGGAATGGTGTCGCTATGGTTTGTTTTGAAAACGGTCACGAGCATGATAATAAGAAAAGAAAGAGTGAACCTTCTAGGTACACGATACGGTGTAAAAACTGGAAAACTGTTGTATGTAAATGTGACTATTGTTTTATGTGTTCCGTCCAAGTTTGTGAAACAAGTTATTAATGACCAGGTTAGGAACAACCCTATGATATCACCAAAAAAAGATTATTATCGATTTCAAGGTTGATAACCAGATAACTCTAAAGTATCAGCAAGCGTACCATGTACTTAAACTGGTTCAAAAGGACATGTATGGTGATTATGTAAAAACTTATGCAGATTTGGTTGGGTACGTCGGGAAAGTAAAAGAGACCAATGAGGGTTCCACTATCGATTTTCAGGTGAATAAACTAACCCCAGGAGTTTAAAAGATTGTTTATTGCATACGGTGTAGTTGTAAAGGGGTTTGAATATCGTCGTCCAATGTTGTATTTGGATGCGACTTTCCTTACAGGTAGATTTATAGATTTTTTAACGGCTGCCACTGCGAAGAATAGGAATCAAGGTACGGGTTTCTGGCTTTATCACTTCATTAATTCAAATTGAAATACAATATTTAGGTCTAATTCATTTTTTTGTATACATGTAGAGTTTTATCCACTTGCATATGGTATAGTCTCTCATGAAGATGGTGCAAATTGGGTTTGGTTTTTGGAGAATCTAAAAAAGATTGTCAAAGGAATGAAAATGGTTTTCCTTTTCTGATCAAGGAACATGCTTGTTGTCGGCTGTTCCTAAAGTTTTTCCGGACTTGTTCCATTCGTATTGCTATTATCACATAAAACAGAAGTTACTAGTTAATGGAGATGACCAAATATATGCACATGTGCTTAATTTTTGGAGGCACGCAGTATATGCTTTGACGGAAGGTATGTATTTATTTTATAGTTTGTGAGAATGAGAAGCAAAATTTCACCTTGTTTGTTTTCCTTTCATTTTTTATCAGTAAGTATGTTCTTGTCTGCTTAATTAAATATTATATTGGGTTAGGAACTGTATTATAAAGCATAGTCAGAAGGTAACTAGTCTTTTTTTATGTCATATGTATTAAGTGTTTGTTGTTTTAGACACAACATATAACACTCAGCACAGTCATGAGGAGTCTATAGGCACGACTGCTTTGGAGATTACGGAATTAACTACTATCCCCTCTACTGGTAAAAGACATTTAGAATTATCATCCAATAATTGAAAGTTTATTATAACACTAGCATACAAAAAAAAAGAAACAAGGTTTTGAGCGGAATGGTTGCATTTTGTTTGTGAAAATTTAAATTATCGGTTTATTATATTTTGAGGTTGTTCTGACTTTTATTTTGGTTTAAGGTGGGTATAATAAAGTTATGAAAGATTTCGGGGATGTGAATTGTGGTCACGTGGTCAAATGGATGGAGAAGCAAGGTCGTGAGCATTGGTCCAATACATACTTCAAAGGTTGTAGGTATGGTGAAGTTGCTCTTAGTGTCGCAGAATATTTCAATAGATGGATTAAAGGTGAGAAAAGGATACCGGTATCAGCGCTTGTTAATACTATTAGGTTGAAGATGATGGATATGATCTCTAAGCGTCACAAGGTTTCCGAAAGTTTCACTGGTCGTTTGACTCCGGAATATGAAAAAAGTTAAAAGAACTAAATGATGAAGGTAACTCATGGACTGTGATCCCTGTCGGGAATATTTTATTTGAAGTTATAGCAGATCATCATTATGCAGTCAATTTGAAGACTTTTCACTGCTCTTGCAATAGGTGGAAGGTGTACGGATTTTCCTACGTCTATGTTATTCAATTCATTTTGTTGTCAGGTAGACAAGTATATGATTTTGTTCAACCGTACTTCAAATCTAGCTGGTATAAAACTCTGTATTCTTTCTTTATTCACCCGGTTCCAGATGCTGAGAAAGATAATGAGACTACTGACAATGTACGAGTTATATCTCCCCCACAAAAGAAGAATCACGTTCTTCCAAAGACTGAACGTTATGTCCCAAAGTATTTGAAGAAAAAGAAAAAGATAACCTGCAACAACTGTAAAAAGTTATCGAATCACAATACCCATACTTGCCCATTTCCAAAATTTCATGACTTTTCCCGTATATGATATGGATCACTTTCCTATTGGTTCCTTATTTTGATTCATTTTCACAGATATTAGTTCTTTTTCTTTGAGATATTAGTTGATTCTTTAGTTCTTCATTTTTGTTAAATGACATCAGATTTTTGGCTTATAATTACTATCATCGGTTTTATGCAACCATCTGATATTATTTTTTACTGTATATTTTATGAATTTTTTTTATATCACATCATTAAATTATGGCTCCGCCACCATCATTGCCTAGTACAGTAATTAGCTTTTTACAAAAGCTAGACCAAACCGTCAGTCCTGACATCCATGAATCTAATATAGGGGTTAACTAGTAACATATATTATATAGCAGTGAAATTTTGATACACATTCAGTAAGTGTAAATAGTGCATTCGTCTTTACTTTGTACATACCACTTATTTGGGAAAATAAAATTTATCACATCATTCAATTGTGAAAATTCAATAACCATTCTAAATTGTATAATAACAGTCTATTCAATGGAATCCAACGTTTCAATTATTTACTTTGTCAATCTTAAAAATTTAAAAATAATTAATAAAGAAAAGTACATTGATTGAAGTACAATTAACAAAACCATACTTTGAACCCTAACTCGTTTTCACCGGAGACACGGTTTCACTTAGTATGTGCAACAATCCTTTAAACCATTGCCTTAATCTTCATCGGAATCACCATCAGGACGACGAGAGAAACTCACTCCAGCAACAAAATCAGAGAAGTTTTCTTTTGCAAATTCATAGCACTCTTTAAATTCAAAATCCCTCCCCTTTAGCTGCCGATATTTTATTTCTCCCAGTCTCTCCTAAAACCATGAAAATATTCATATTGATCAACAAGGAAGTTGAAATTTATGCTACGATAAATGCTGATGTAAACTTTAGGCATCCAGGATTGTCTTACGAAAATCGAGTGAGTATCCAAAAATTAGTTTAATCCTTTTACCGTTTGAATACTAAGTACTTTGAATTTGTAATACTACATTTTTTTTCCAAAATTATTTCAGAAAATGAGAGCTCGTATCCACTTTCGTGAAAGATACAAAAAAACCATTTACGTTTGATGCATTGTATGAGCTCTTAAAGGATTGTGTTGTCGCATGTAATGCAGAATGAATATTTCAATGGAATCCAATGAAATTGTCACATGTAATGCAGAAGAAATATTGAGGATGTAATCGAGTTTTATTTTTTTAAAATGTAATGTCTATTATGGTAATTTATTAATGTATTGTATCTTTTATCCGGTTGGTTTATTAATGTATTGTATCGTTTATCTGGTTGGTTTATTAATGTGTTTTTTAAATAAACAAACCATGGTGTGGTCGATTCACATGACAGTGTCTGTATGGTCAAGGGAGATAATAATCCAGAGGATAAAGGAATAGTCTCTGATAGGTGTAGTCATTTCAAATAAATAGGTATGGTCTAGCCAGATAATAATGCAGAGAGTTCATGGTGTGGTCTCTTCTTATCTAACACAGGGGGTAAAGGTTTGGTCTCTGATTGCTGTAGTCATTTCAAATGAATAACGAAAATAAATTACATGATGGGTATCGTATGGTCTATCCAGATAATAATACAGAGAGTTCATGGTGTGGTCTCTTTTTGGTGTAGTCATGTCAAAAAATAATGCATATTAATTAGATATTTGGTATCATATGGCACTCCGAAGTGACGTAATGGGTCATGCTGGGTTATCTCCATCACTTTATCCACCACTATCAAATTCAATATAAAATAATTTAAATAAACAAACCATGGTGTGGTCATTTCAAATGATTGTGTTTGTATGGTCAAGGGAGATAATAATCCAGAGGGTAAAGGAATGGTCTCTGATAGGTGTAGTCATTTCAAATAAATAGGTATAGTCTGGCCAAATAATAATGCAGAGAGTTTATAGTGTGGTCTCTTCTTGTCTAACACAGGGGGTAAAGGTTTGGTCTCTGATTGGTGTAGTCATTTCAAATGAATAACGCAAATAAATTACATGATGGGTATCGTATGGTCTATCCAGATAATAATCCAGAGAGTTCATGGTGTGGTCTCTTGTTGTTGTAGTCATGTCATATTATGTTTGTATGTTCAATCCCAAATAATACAAATAGGGTATGGTGTGGTCTCTGCTAGACTTTAAAAATATGTCTATAAAACCCCAACATATACAACCACCTTCCAACCAACACTCAATTTCCAAATAATATCCAACCACCTTTGAACCAACACTTTATTTCAAAATAGTTTGCAACCAATGGAGAACCATTATAAGAACGATGAAAATATTATTCAATCTTCTGATACTTCTTACTCTTCCGATGATAGTTCATCCTCAGATGATGATACTATTCCAGCAAGTGTTAACAACCGAGCAGTCACCACGGCTTTTATTGGGTCAAATATTCATCAGATTCATACTCGTATCAAATAGATAGACATCACATTGCAGGGTCCAGACTCCTTTGGAAAGATTACTTTTCTCAAAGTCCTACTTATCCACTTGAGACATTTCGTAGAACATTTAGAATGCGTCGAGATTTATTCAATCAAATATTATCCGATGTGGTGTCCAAAAATGTTTATTTCGTTCTCTTACTTATGGTCAACTTAGACTAACACCTCATCAGAAAAGAACAACAAATGTGTGAATATTAGCTTATGGCTGCGCAGCCGATGTGATCGATGAGTACTTACGTATAGGAGAAACCACGGTATTGGAAGCGACCCGTAAGTTCTCTAAAACAATTGTGTAAGTATATGGTAAAAAATATTTACGATCACCTACTTCAGGTGATGTTGAAATGATACTCAAGCAAAACAAAGAAAGGAGATTTCCAGGAATGCTAGGAAGTGTAGATTGCATGCATTGGAAATGGGATAAATATCTGTCGGCGTACGGAGGGGCATAAACCAGTTATAAAGGAGATCCGAGTATTGTGCTGGAGGCAGTAGCGTCGTATGACCTATGGTTTTGGCATGCATTTTTTAGGATGTCGGGATCCAACAATGATATTAATGTGATGAACCGTCCAGATATTTTTCGAGATCTTGTCAACGGAAGATGAACACCAGTGATCTTTGTCATAAACGTAAATCAATATAATATGGGATATTATCTAGGTGATGGCATATATCCAGAGATTGTAACTATTGTGAATACCATAAAACGACCCGATACACAAAAGAAGAAAAAATTTACAGAGATGCAAAAGGGGGACCCGGAAAGATGTTGAGCGAGCCTTTGGAGTTTTGCAACTTCAATCTTGATTGTTAAACAACCTTCTAGGATGTGGAATCCACATGTTCTTGCTTATATAATGCAAACTTGTATTATTTTACATAATATGATAGTGGAGGATGAAGGTCGTCTAGGTACATGGCCACATGAATATGACACCCGTCGTCCAATACCTCCAGTGCAAATTTCCATAGAACATATTCGACATCTTCAGAGATCATCATTTGAGCAACGACTTAATGTTGTGGCCGAAAAAGATATTCATTTTCGCCTCCGCAACGACTTAATCGAACACGTATGGAACAATTTCGGAGATAACTGAGAAGTTAGGGAGACCACCACCGGGCAATCAATCTTCACTTGAATTTCCTGTTGTCAAACTTTTTCCAAGCGGTCGATCATACGTATTATCGATGTCGGTTGTACCTATACCACCTATGGACACCCATATTGCGTTGGTGTCGAGGTAGGCTTGAGATTCCGATAGGTCACCATCTTGTTCTTCTTCACCATCATAGCCAACATCATAGGAATCTCTGGACGAATCGAACAGTTGTGTCGTATGGGGTGAGAATTTTGGTGACTCTTTTAAAAGTTGGTAACACTCTTCGTGTCTAAAACTCTTCCCCTTATTAGCTAACCGAAATTGGGTCAAAGTTGTTGTCATTTGTTGTTGTTTCAAAAAATATTAAATGCATTTACATGTAATTAATTATTAGATGTTTAATAAATAACGATCATTTACCCTCATTATAGGTTCCCATCCACTCTGATATTCTTTATCGATCTCTACTAATTTTGAAATGAATAATGAAACTTCTTTAGCTATTGAGTGGAAATGAATCTTAATTGACTCTGGAATCCGTTTAGGTGCATCAGGTAGTTTTTATTCAATTTTCCTTTTGATACATAACCACATCCTAGCTTCTGATTGATCACTGCCGACAACGGGATCTTGATCTAGTGACAAATAAGATTCGCACATAACTACATCTTCTATTGTTGTAAAATTAGGACCACGAGGTTCACGAGCTCTTTGACTTGAACCAGCCATGACAAAAAAAAAAATTAGGAAGAAAGAAATTATTTCAGGAAGAAAGAAACTGTGTAAAGTTTTCTAACCAATCGAGCTATTAGTTAAGAGTTAGAATTGAGAAAAAAATCGTTGCCCAACGTTCGGAAATAAATCCGTTAAAATTCAAAACAATAAACGGATTATAAATCTACGTTTGATAAGTAGATGCAATATAAAGTAACGTTTCAGTTGAGACGGAGATAACAATTGCGTCTGTAGAAACGTAATTTTAAACTATGTCTCAAGATGAACGCTTTCATAAATTACATTTGTAATTAGATGTACTTATTACTTCCATTTTATCAGACGCAGATTATAACTGCGTCCAGACCGGACGATCTATCCAATTACGTCTAAACTTAAAACGGACTTTCTATTTACGTCATATTTTCAGACGCAACTATTATTACCGTTTCACTACAAATGCAATATCAAATTACGTCTACTTATATTTGAGAATTCTCAAACTCAGTAGCCAAATTTAGAGACCTAGTTTAGATTTTTTAAATTATAGTAACCTTGACTGCGCCATTGATTTTGAAGGCTGATATAGGGGCTCCCATATTAATAGAGGGGCTCCCAGTTGAGCCGAGGTGACCCAATTTTACGATAAGGGATGTCCTAGGGGGGTAAAGTTAAATGTCCATTTTACCCTTATACCAATTAAAACTTAAACTCTTTTAAAAAAAAATCATAACTTTTAAAAACTTAAACAAAAGAAAACCTATCAAAACCCAACCGTAATCTCCCTCGATTCATCGGCGATTCGTAAAATTCATCGACGATTAAACTCAACTCAACAATTCGAGATGAAGAAGCATACTAAAGGCGTTCAAGGTAGCAGTGATGGCAATCAACCCTGCTCCTTTCAACCTAATCAAGAGATTCAACAAGAAATCGACAGTGACAAGCAAAATCAAGCACCGAAAAGTCCAACAATGGTGTATCTAAGGTGTTGTAGAAAACCCATGTATTCTTAGAACTTGTAATTGATTTATTCACATGTTTGATCATGATTTTGGGCAACAAATGTTGCACACAGTTGATATTACGGTTGGGTCCGTGTCAAAACCCAACCGTAATATTTCATGTTCTTGAGTATTACGGTTGGGTTATTTTCAATACCCAACCTTAAATCAAAGGGAAGAAGATGAATAGTTTTGGATATTACGGTTGGGTTTCAATAGATAACCCAACCGTAACTAATTTGCGCCAATTTTTAAAAACAACTTACGGTTGGGTTTGTAGAAAATCCCAACCGTAACAAAGAGCGCCCATAAAAATTTGGTTTGAGTATTACGGTTGGGTTTTTCCTTAAAACCTAACCGTAACATATGGACCACCTTTTGTACTTATATTTTTACGGTTAGGTTTTGAGGAAAACCCAACCGTAATTCATATGTAGCCTGATGTGCACATCAGCTACATGTGAGTTACGGTTGGGTTTTTCTCAAAACCTAACCGTAAAGTATTGGAGAAAAATTACGGTTGGGTTATTTTCAATACCCAACCGTAAATCAAAGGGAAGGATGAATAGTTCAGGATATTACGGTTGGGTTTCAATAGATAACCCAACCGTAAATAAATTGCGCCAATTTTTTAAAAACAACTTACGGTTGGGTTTGTAGAAAATCCCAACCGTAACAAAGAGCGTCCATAAAAATTTGGTTTGAGTATTACGGTTGGATTTTTTCTTAAAACCTAACCGTAACATATGGACCACCTTTTGTACTTATTTTTTTACGGTTAGGTTTTGAGAAAAACCCAACCGTAATTCATATGTAGCCTGATGTGCACATATGATAGTACATTTCACTGTAAAAATCATTTTACGGTTGGGTTCGATTACTAAACCCAACCGTAAATAAATTGTAGAAACACCACAACTATGTTACGGTTGGGTTTCACCTCAAAACCCAACCGTAAATTCTGCGGGATTCTCAAAATGTCTGAATTTCCGTCTCCTTAAAGTACACAATTCCAACGGATTTTTTGTTTCAAAAATCTAGCAGTTGGTTCCTTTTTCCCTATAAAAGGAAACCGTTACTTGTCACTTTCTCATTATTCTCTATCCCTTTCATTCTCATTATAATTCTAGACTTTCTCATTATTCTCACCATACCCTTTCAACCACTAAAAATGGTAAACACATACACGAATGATGAAGATGTTGCAATTGTTCGAGCGTGGCATACGATGCTAGAGCATGCTTACGATAGAGCCTTCTATAACAACAATAACAACGTTGTTTCACAACAAAATTGGTATGAGAGTCAAGATACCGAAGAATGGTGGAAGCGGGTATTTCGAATGTTTGCGGCATTAGAGGGAAATGTAAATCATAGGCCGTGGAGAGCCATCAAGAGACGGTTAGAGACGTTGTATCGACAAATGAACAACTTAAAACTGGAAAAGCAAATGAGATTCGAAGCAAATCCCTACGAGAACGATGTGGAAAGAGTAAGTTTGTCGGTTAATAAATCGTTAATTAAAAAGAGATTTCAAAAATTCAAACTAATAATTGATTTGTTTTTTTCAGCATGTGTTGTCTATGGAACAGTATAGAATCAAATATGGGGAGGAGTTCAAGCATACAGATTGCTACCGTATTATGGAAACAAGTCGGGTGTTTGATTATCGCCATTATCTTTAAGTGTTTAAGTGTAATCATCCAATGGTCTATTGTATTTCTTTTCCTTTGTTTTTTTCCTTTAATGTACTACTTTAAATCTATTACAATAGAAGGAATAAGTTACAAAGTTGTGTTTTAAACCCAATTTGGAGTATATTAAAAATCAAAAAATAGTTAACAGGACCACTGACGGTTGGGTACGATTACTAAACCCAACCGTAATAAATTCACAACTTGTCTACGGTTGGGTTTTAAGGCAAAACCCAACCGTAATTCTGTGTTGAAATTGAAACAAAAATTAACATAATCTATTACGGTGGGGTTATAAGCCAAACCCAACCGTAAACTGTACTGGCTACGGTTGGGTTTTAAGGCAAAACCCAACCGTAATTATGTGTTGTAATTGGAACAAATATTAACAGAATTGTTACGGTTGGGTTATAAGCCAAAACCCAACCGTAAATTCTACTGGATAGCACAAATTTGGATTATCTAATTTGTGTGTTTTTCGTTTTTTCTTTGTTTCAAACACCCAATTTACCTTCAATCTAGTAAAAATGATTGAATTATTTCAAAATTTTAATTTTTAAAACCCAAATTTAACAAAAAAAATCAATTCCCAAAATGATGAGTTACGGTTGGTTTTTCCTTTAAAACCCAACCGTAAATATGGGAAAAATGGTGTTCATCATTTTCTTCTACTTACGGTTGGGTCTGGTTGAAAATCCAACCGTAACTATGGGAAAAAAGGTGTTCATTATTTTTTTTCTACTTACGGTTGGGTCTGGTTTAAAACCCAACCGTAACTTTTCACAAAAGATGGTGTTCATCATTGTTCTTTGATTTACGGTTGGGTTTTGTTGAAAACCCAACCGTAAATCAAAGGCAAAAATACTGTTCTTCGGTTTTCTTATGGTTACAGTTGGGTTATACATGAAACCCAACCGTAAATTTTCTGAACAACAAAATTTGAATCTTTCAAATCGTGATTTCATCAAGTTTTTCTTCCCACCAAACACAAATTCAAAAAAAAAAAAAATCAAATCATTTGATTAGGTAAAAGATTATGTTTAATTAATCATGATTAGTTTAAACTAATTAATGTAATTAATATTACTAATCAGGGATGATTTGGGTATTGTGAAAATATTATGGATAAGGGGTTTTTGAGTTTTACTTCATAGTGTCCCTATTTCGTCTTATTATTGGAGCCCCTCTATTAATATGGGAGCCCCTATATCAGCCTTCTTGATTTTTGTCAAATACTCCTGTAACTTATAGCACCACGATTATGGAAGCTCTAAAAAGGCTTATGCCAACCATAAAATGGAAAACATCCGGCCCAAAAAGGAAAATTTGGAAGCTTTGTTACTCTGATGTAGGGTTTGGTTTTTTAACTTTTGATCATTTCAGGACCCTCTAGGTGTTGGTGAATGTCAGAATGAGCACCAGTGATGCACTGATGCTACTATGCACTCTCTTTAGCACTCTGGCCATACTTTTTGATTTGAGGAAAAGAAATGTGAGTCATATGGCACTTATAAGATGCTTAAATTATTCTCCTTTCCCCCAAGATATCTTCATTTTTTCAACTTACTATGTTTTTAGGTAAAAATAAAAATAAAAAAGTAAAAGTATAATTTTTTCTGGGACGGATGTATTACTGTCTATCCCTTGGGCCATCCATTCATTTGCTAGGTGGTTATACGTCCTAAAACAAACAAAAACTCAAAACAAGTTAAAATAGGGATGATATGAACTCAATTAAAAGCCTAGCCGCAGTGGCATAGATTACAAAGTATACATATACTACCAGCTGAAGTGCCGTAGAGACAAGTTTATAGTTGCAAACGCAATAACTGAAACAAATACAAGATTGGACCCTAAAGAGATTTGGGACCCTGCGCTGGATTCCGATTTTCCTGAGCTAGAATTTGATTTGCCCGACTCCGAAACCGAGCTTGGGTGAACGATATTACAATTGTACTCGACGATAGCATCTGGACCATTAATGCTGTATGTCTTAGCACTAATAAACCCACGCGCAAACTGAAAATACCCGGTGCCACCAACAATCGCGAATTCTCGTTCTGTATGCATGACAGGATTTCGGCTCAAAACACTGATAGTAGACCCGTTAAACCTCTTATTGCCAGTAAAAACTAAACTCATTCCCATCATCAAAGCTAATTCATTCTGTCCAGATGACCCATAAAAACCTTGAGCTCGACCCACAAGTCTAGAATTGGGGTCGGGACCTTCAGTCAATGGGTCATCTATCATCATCAATGCCCCAAACATTGTCGAAGAAGAGCTTGTTCCTGTTGCCTGAGCTATCTGGACCGCCGTTGGATTCTTGCCGGTAACAATATCGTGGAAATAAAAACGTAACGTTGTCATCTTCTCCGGACCCATTGTGTATGGAACCGTTTCGTCCCCCCAATTACCTTCCTGAGCTAGTGAGTGACACATGGATAAAACCATTGCAACAGCAAGAAATGAGAAAAACTTCATAGCTGCACCCATGATTTTTAGAAGACTCCTCTTTTTCTCTCGAACTGTCTGAAACTCTACCTGTGTATTAGTAGTGTATATGTAAGGTAGCAGTTTGATGGATGGACATATGAATGATTGATTAGGAAGTAGATAGATAGTTAGAAAGTAGGAGCCACTCCCTTATTTGTTTTGTAATGTATTGAGTTTTAGGGTATCTTGAGCTGGTGGACTAGCACTACCTAGGGTCCCCTACTGATGAAGACTTGAGCGTTCATAGAAAATTTTTGCAGACCTACTACCAATAATTGAGAAAATAGTACCATTGACCTATTCCAGTCTGTAGATGCTGTTTTACTCATTGTTGATTCCTTTTAAGCACCTGCGATTACCATTGTTGGTTAGGAACTAATACAAAATTAGTATTTTGACATGTTATTTTGACATACATGGATAAAGAATATCATACAGAAATGCATAACGGTTGCTGCAAAAATAATAAACAACGATTTCCCGGGAGATCAATTATTATAAAGCAACCTTATAATGGAGGAGGTATCACGCTCATAATTTTTTTTTTTTTTTTGCGGCACCATAATTCACCCACGTCCACTTGCATGACCTGGAAAGAGTAGTATGGAAGAAGGATTAGGAGGGGATCAAGGTGCAGTGGTGGAGGTTGCTGCGTAGACTTTTCTGGTGGACAAAGACAAGGGCAATTTGGGAGCTCAAGACATGCAACAGCCAATTTGATTTCGGATGCTGGTATAGCTGGTGTACCAATGGTCATGTTTGCGAAAATGAGTCATAATTTTGGACATATTTTTATTTGCCAATTGACTCCCAAAACTTATTTGCGTATGTATATTTACAAAATCCTCTAATTAAATTTGTAGTTATATTCATTGTTTGCGGATATTTTTTATTTTGATTGTCTTTTTCTACTTTCAATCCTAACTTCACCACTGAATTTGGATGGAATTTTGAGTACTCGCATTCCAGTCGTGTTCCGTTATATTGTGTTTTGTTGTATTTTCCTAACCGGATTTAGCGTTCGTATGTACAGCATAAACGTCTTTAGAGCAATACCAATGCCTTGCTGTGAAAACCATACAAGAAATTGAAGGATATGGAATGATTTCAAACAACAAAGAAAACAATATTAGACACAGACAATAAACAGTTTCATGTAAAGGCTCATAACCACAACTTTTTACAATATTATTCGAAATTCGGATTAATAGTGAACAATAATACAATTGTACTCGACAATAGCATTTTTATTACCAGACTGGTATGTCTTAGCACTTATAAACCCACGGGCATATCGAAAATATCCGGTACCACCGACGATCGCAAACTCCCGTTCTTTATGAGTGATCGGATTCCGGGTAAACACACTGATAGTAGAACCATTAAACTTCTTGTTACCAGTGAAAACAAGACTTATACCCATAATCAAAGACAATTCATTCATTCCAGAAGTTCCATATAAACCTTGAGCTCGACCGACAAGTCTAGAATTTGGGTCAGGTCCTTCAGTTAATGGGTCATCCGCCATGTACAATTCCCCGAACCTTGTTGCAGAAATGTTAGTTCCCGGTGCTTCGGCAATCTTAAATGCAGTTGGGTAGTCGCCGGTGATGTTATCGTGGAAGTAAAAATGTAACTTCGTCATCTTCTCCATGCCCATTTTGTATGGAACAGTCTCATTCCACCAATTTCCATTCTGATCAGCTTGTGAATGGGTCATGGATAAAACCATAACAACAGGAAGAAACAAGAAACACTCCATAACACCCATTTGATGATTTTTCTCTAGCTTTCTCTTGAACTATTTCTCTCTGTCTCAGATTTCTTGAATGATCAAAAGTAGTTAAATAGCTGGTAGATGAGCACTGAGGGACAGACAACCATTGATAATGACTTTGAAGCATCATGGGAAAAAGTCAGAGTCAATGAATTAAGAAAAAAAATGGTGCAATTGAGTGTAACGTGAGAATTGACCTTAATCTAGAAATGAGGTCACGAACATGTTCTGAGTTATACCGAGCCAAATCACGTCTTGTGTTGTGCTCTAATTTTAATGCTAGCACGACACATTTTACATTTTACATCTTTGGTGTTACCGGGGAAAATTTTGCATAATATTTTGTAATTAAATTTCACATTAAACTCCAAACCCCATGTTAAGATCCGCTCCATGTCAAAGCATTGCAACTTAGAAAAGAAAAACCAGAAGTAAATAAACCTGGCGAATTTGAGGGGATCAAAAACTAATTAGGAGCGCCTAATAAAATAAAATAAGATTATTTTGTAGTAATCTCAATATATCCTTTATCCATATATTTTCTATAATGGTTAATCTATCCTTGCTTAATTAATGTTAATTTTGATTAATTAGTTAATTAGTTTGGTTATAGTTAGTGTTAGAAAATTATTTGAGTTAGTTTTGGAAGAGAATTTGAGAGTGTTTTAGATTGATTTTTCGAGTTATAGTTTTGTACAATCGGTAGGCTCGTGATTTTTGTTCCTACCAATTGTACAATCGGTAGTTTAATGGAGTACTTAAACTACCGATTATAGGTGTCGCCCCAAATTGAATTTCTCAAAACCTTCCAAAATTTCTAACTCTTCATCTTTCACAATCGGTAGTAATTGAAAATTTATATCTACCTATTGTAGCCAGAATTGAACTAAACTTTAAAATTTTAAACTTTGTAATCGGTAGTTTAATGATCAACTTAAACTACCGATTATACTTGTTTTTTTGTCTAGGACTTTTCTTGCCATAATCGGTAGTTAGTGAACATAAATAACTACCGATTGTGGATAATCGGTAGCACGGGAATTTAATAACTACCGATTGTATGTAATTGGTAGTTTAGAAACATAGTTATCTACCGAATATGCCGATTTTACTTGATATCTAACTTCGTAATACTATTTCAACATCCGAAGAAAAACTTGTTCAAATAAACTTACTACATATTGTTCATTAAACTTGTTCAAAAAAACTAAAAACATCCGAACAAAACGAAACAAAACACATCATAGAAATTCTCATGAAATTCTTCCACTCCTTGTTACTCTCGACTTGGTCCTAGTTTCAACCTGCTTCTTCTTCTTCTTCTCGTTCCCCTTAGGATCAGCCTGAAGTGGACCTATGTACTCTCCAGCTTCATTGTAGTATGGGTTTATACCTGAAAAGTCTTTCTCCCTGATAAAGAGTCGAGGATCAAAAACATAGATATCTGCCTCGGAATCGGTTGACGAATTGATTTCAATGGTTTTGAACTCCTCTATCACCATCTTTTCATTTCACTTCTTTGATTTTAGGTAAAGATTTTGGAGACATTTTCAATGGAGAATGAGAGTAAAGGGAGTAGAAGAATCGATAGAGGAAAAGAAATGGAAAAGGAGGTTGTTTTAGTTGAGAATAGTTTATTTGAAAATGTTCTTCTCATACTCATTACACCATTTTGCATACGTTCTTCTCCTTGCTTCGGACAGAATTGCACATAGCGCCTACATAAAGATAAATCTTCCTCTATCGTGAACGGTTGAGTCATTAATCTATACGGTTATTTCTTCGATGTTGGAGAGTTAAAATGTATTGGAGGTTTATAAATGAGAATAGGTCACCCTCCTTATATAGATTAGAGTCTTAACGGGCTCTTTTTTTTAAAAAAAAAAGTTGTTGAGGGCTGGTGTAACAAGCGTGTACAGAAAATATATACACTAAGTTCGAACTAATTTTAACAATCGGAGTTTTTGGGATCACCATTACCTAACGATTATAATAAGTAGCCCCAAATTGGAATTCGAAATTTTTTAAAAAATTTCAACATTCTGTACAAGCACAATCGGTAGTTTAAGAAATTCTTAAACTACCGATTATCATAAGTAGCCCCAAATTGGAATTCGAATTTTTAAAAAAGATTTCAACATTATGTACAAGCATAATCGGTAGTTTAAGAAATTCTTAAACTACCGATTATCATAAGTAGCCCCAAATTGGAATTCGAATTTCTTAAAAAAAATTCAACATTATGTACAAGCATAATCGGTAGTTTAAGAAATTCTTAAACTACCGATTGTAATAAGTAGCCCCAAATTGGAATTCGAAATTTTTTTAAAAAATTTCAACATTTTGTACAAGCATACATAATCGGTAGTTTAAGAATTTCTTAAACTACCGATTATCATAAGTACCCCCAAATTGGAAAACGAAATTTTTAAAAAAATTTCAACATTTTGTGCAAGCATAATCGGTAGTTTAAGAAATTCTTAAACTACTGATTATAATAAGTAGCCCCAAATTGGAAATCGATTTTTTTTAAAAAAATTTCAACATTATGTACAAGCATAATCGGTAGTTTAAGAAATTCTTAAACTACCGATTATCATAAGTAGCCCCAAATTGGAATTCGAAATTTTTTAAAAATTTCAACATTTTGTACAAGCATAATTGGTAGTTTAAGAAAACTACCGACCGATTATCATAAGTAGCTCCAAATTGGAAATCAAATTTTTTAAAAAAATTTCAACATTTTGTACAAGCATAATCGGTAGTTAAGAAATTCTTAAACTACCGATTATCATTAGTAGCCCCAAATTGGAAATCAAATTTTTTAAAAAAATTTCAACATTTTGTACAAGCATGATCGGTAGTTTAAGAAATTCTGAAACTACCGATTAACATAAGTACCCCCAAATTGGAAATCGTTTTTTTTTTTAAAATTTCAACATTTTGTACAAGCATAATCGGTAGTTTGAAATTCTTAAACTACCGATTATAATAAGTAGCCCCAAATTGGAATTCGAAAGTTTTTTTAAAAATCTCAACATTTTGTACAAGCATAATCGGTAGTTTAAGAAATTCTTAAACTATTGATTATCATAAGTAGCCTCAAATTGGAATTTGAAATTTTTTAAAAAAATTCAACATTCTGTACAAACATAATCGGTAGTTTAAGAAATTCTTAAACTACCGATTATAATAAGTATCCCCAAATTGGAATTCGAAATTTTTTAAAAAAATTCAAAATTCTGTACAAGCATAATCGACTACCGATTATCATAAGTAGCCCCAAATTGGAAATCGATTTTTTTAAAAAAATTTCAACATTTTGTACAAGCATAATCGGTAGTTTAAGAAATTCTTAAACTATCGATTATCATAAGTAGCCCCAAATTGGAAATCGAATTTTTTAAAAAAATTTCAACATTTTGTACAAGCATAATCAGTAGTTTAAGAAATTCTTAAACTACCGATTATCATAAAAAAAGTGGCCAGGAACATACAGTTCCTAGGGTAAATACAATCGGTAGTTTGTTATCTACCGATTGTTGATGAATATACACAACCATTAGTTGTTTCAAACCACTTAACTACCGATTAAAATGTAAAATTTGAAGAAAATAATTTTTAAAAAATATATCGATTGCAATTCATTTGATAACTCACAATAAGAAAATTAAATCCTTTCAAATGTTAGACACTAAAACCAGTAATGTTAAACACTATAGTAATATCCATCAAGTTAACAACCACAA
Organism: Papaver californicum; assembly: GCA_023531435.1. NCBI lineage: Eukaryota > Viridiplantae > Streptophyta > Magnoliopsida > Ranunculales > Papaveraceae > Papaver > Papaver californicum. Next base: position 571,799 of record JAJJMC010001317.1, read on the forward strand.
TCTAATTTCTAACTCTTTTGGTTTTGGTACGAGGAGCACGAGCACCAGGGGCTAACATTCTTTCAGCATCAGCGGCATTGGCTTCACCCTCAGGGACATTTGCTTCAGGAGCAGCACTCGTTGAACCGCGAGATCTTTTACTGTGCTTTGATGTTACCCTCTTCGGCTTATTCGCAGATTTCTCTCCAAACTTTATAGCATAGTCTTTATTATCGATGTTGTCAATGAGGTCTTTATGCTCACTCGTTGGAGGCACTCCCGCATTGATGCATCCAGCTATCTTCTTCGACAAAAATGCAAACCTTTTTTTTCTGTTTTTAGGCAATAACACTCAAACGATTATTATCTAAAATATTGACCCGTAATACTAAAATCAAAAGGAAATAACATTGCGTACTAGCCTTTCATAGCCCGAGGGTTTGTCTTTGATGATGCACCTATATTCGGTCACCCTGGTGCTCTTTCCTTTATCTTCACGGATCACGTGAAGATGAGAATGCTCCCGGTACCATACCATATAGCCAGGATCTGCTTCATCAGCTCGGGTGACAGGTCTCCCCTTGTTGATCATTGATTGCATCCTGTTGTCCCAATGTTCAACCGATGGGTTACCAGAGTAAACAATTATGATCGAGTCCTTACCACAAACACAATTCTCCACGTCCAGCTTGAACCTGCCCCTTAAACGACTCCAAGGTTCTTCTTGGACAAAACCTAGTTGACGCATCACCCTTGTGGCATTGTACATTACATATCCAGTTGGATGCCACAAGGGTCCATAATAGAACGCCAACTCATACCTTCGCGCTATATGCCCATTAAATCGGTCTTCCCTGTAAGGATCAAAGCATACATCTTTGGACGCCATGGAGTCTAATTTCCTCCTCAAAGAAATCAACTCCTGCTCCTTGAACCTTGAACGGTTGCCCTCAAAGATGTATTTTGTGCCTCGGGGTGTGCCATTCTCCCATGCCGGGTTCTCTCTGGCCAACTCGAGGGACGGGAAGTGGTCATAGATCCACGTCTAGTGTACATATCAAACCAAGTATGAGAAAATTGATTCTTAAAAGAGGAAAAAATAAATAACAATCATACCATCAATGGAGTTACCAAAATACCTGTAGTAAGCTCACGTTCCCGGCTATTTGGCTAGTCTGTTCCCTGGATGCCTTTCTCATCTCTTCCATCAAGAACGCAAGACATGCGGTGCCCCAAGAATAGGGTCGGTAGACAAAGTACATTAAACTCACCCAATTGTTCGTAATCGGTAGTTAAAAAAACAACGTAACTACCGAGTGTGCATAATCGGTAGTCCAAAAATCAACTTAACTACCGGTGAAACATAGCATGTCACAAGAGCGAGGCGAGTGGCTCTTTAGAGACTCGAGCGTATGCGAGAGGGAGATTCCCTACTGCGAGAGGGACGCCTCGCGAGCCGGGTTTGTGCATAATCGGTAGCTCGGGCTCTACATAATCTACCGATTGTGCATAAAAAATGGAACAGAAAAGTCTATGGACACACGTACAATCGGTAGTTACATAAAAAAATTAACTACCGATTCTGACTAAATTTGGGTACAGGAATATATCGGTAGTTTATGACCAAATTATAACCTAAACATAACTACCGATTGTGCATGATGTTCATGAGCAATAAAGAACACTAAAACATAATCGGTAGTTTAGTACAACCACGAAGAGCAATAGACCATTTCCCAAACATGGGATTTTGTTAATTATTAGTGAAAGGTTTTTTGGTAATTATTTGATTAGTGAAATGGTATTTTATTTTTACATACCCCTAGGTTATCCCTTAGTCACATCCATGGAATTGGATTAAAAAAATCGTCCCTAATTAGATTTTGATCGCCCTCAAATTCGCCAGGCAAATAAATGATATAAGATTTATAAATTTATGTCTGCAACATCAACTGCTGTGAAGAAAAACAAATCATGAAAGTTTTGGATCGATTTTTGGAAAGCCGATGGCCAGATAAATATTTCTGGCTTTTATTATCCGATATTCAAATTAATAGTGAACAATAGTACAATTATATTCGACAATAGCATTCATAATACTTGACAGGTATGTCTTAGCAGTTACAAACCCACGGGCAAATTGAAAATATCCGGTTCCACCTATAATCGCAAATTCACGGTCTGTATCAGCGATCGGATTTCTGGTAAACACATTGATAGTAGAACCATTAAACTTCTTGTCCCCTGTAAAAACAAGACTTATTCCCATGGTCAGAGAAAATACCTTCCGGTCAGAAAATCCATATAAGCCTTGAGCTCGACCGACGAGTCTAGAATTTGGATCAGGTTCTGCAGTTAATGGGCCATCCAGCATGTACAATTCGCCGAATGACGTCGATGAAGAATTCGATATTCCTGGTGCTTCGGCAATCTTAAAAGAGGTCGGATAGTCGCCGGTGATGTTATCGTGGAAGTAAAAATGTAACTTTGTCATCTTCTCCATACCCATTTTGTATGGAACAGTTTCACCACACCAATTTGCAGTCTGATCAGCTCGAGAATGAGTCATGGATAAAACCATAACAACAACAACAACAACAAAAGAGAAATGCTCCGTAACACCCATGATATTTTGATGATTGCTCTCTAGCTTTCTCATGAACTATTTTTCAAACTCTATCCGTTTCAAGTTTATATAGATAGATAGCTCATAGCTGGATGGATGGATCATGGATGACTTTTTATTGGGAGCACTTGGGATTGATAAAGACTTGCATGATCACAGGGATATGTCAGCCTAAGGAAAAAATGGTACATGTTGAGTGTTGCGTGTTAGAAATTTTTAATTGGAACTGTCTTGGGATATGCCATATTATGCGAATTCAACTAATTTCAGTGCAAAAATAAAAAACAGAGGCTTGAAATAAAATTCTTTATAATTCACCATGCCTTGATTGCAAGAAGCTTCAAAAATTTTGACTGTCAAGTAACATCTGGGAGGATATCATGCTTCCAATCAATCTTGGATCAGGAGCAGCAATATGCTTTAGACGATTGTTCCTGTAGTGATTCCATGAATAGAATTGCTGCCTATGTACCAACTCCTTGTATCCAGGATGTGCCATAGCCTTGCGGAAATTTGGATTTTGAAGAAGTTGAAGAAAATACAAGCAATGAAGTATCGATTTTGAGCTAGATAGTGAATGTAGGTTGGATTAGCTAGACACTGAACAAACTCCAATTCAACTTTAAAACGTTGACGTCCATCGTCAAGAAGATCCTTGCTCTCTTCGTCCCGAGTAAATTCATTAATTTGAATTAAGTAACAGAAGCAGAACTAGAATTAGTCTTTGAATTGTGATATTTAGGGTTTAGATTTGAGTGTATAAGGAGGAAGGATTTCAACCCTCAATACTCATGCAACACAGATTATAATACAAAAATTTTAATCGTCATTTAAGATTTCAAGTGAAAATGCTGATGAAAAATCCTAATAAAGATAAAAATAGTAATAGTGGTGATGATAATCAACAACAACCAATACAAAAAAAAAATTATTGTCTTTTCCACCTATAAAAGAAATATAATACCCTCTGGATCACCGTACTGTTTGTATATATTGCAACTTTGCAAGTGTTTATACTACAAGGTGATTGCTTACTATACCAGGTATTCATACAAAATTCCTTTAATTTTTTATTTTAATTTTTTATTTTAATTTTTTGATCTTTAAAAAATTTGGTACAAACAAAGCATTACCTTAGCAATTTTGAATTATCGTAGCAACAGTTTTGAACCATAATCATTATATTGTTACACGCTGATATTGTTTTGATCATCACAGGTTAATCGAATTCACCAACTTATCAAAAAAAAAACGAAAATCCAGCTCTTTCTGATTTATTTGATTCCAAGGATGGCACTGACATATGCTGAAGAAGCACCTTTAAGGCCCAGAGAGGTTCTTGTAGAGAAGCAAAAACTTTTCCAAAGCATTCAAAAGAACATACATCTTAAAGGGAGATATGATAAGCTCACCTCAGTCATTATTCCCCTCGGAGGCATGATTGCCCGAGGGATATACAACATCATGTCTCACGGAATTAAACTGCTGCAAAGAAGCAAAGTTTTACATCTTCGGAAAGCCGAAGAATAGTTTTATTTTCATATAGATTTGGTAACTGCCTTGTGAATTAATAGTGTACAATATTACAACTATATTCGACAACAGCATTTTTACCACTAGCCCAGTATGTCTTAGCAGTTACAAACCCACGGGCAAATTGGAAGTACCCAGTTCCGCCGACAATCGCAAATTCACGGTCTGTATGACTGATTGGATTGCGTGTAAAAATACTGATAGTAGAACCATTAAACTTCTTGTTCCCTGTAAAAACAAGACTTATCCCCATAATCAATGACAAATCCTTTTGTGCAGAAAATCCAAAAAGACCTTGAGCTCGACCGACAAGTCTTGAGTTTGGGTCAGGTCCTACAGTTAATGGGTCGTCCATCATGTACAATTCCCCGAAAAAGGTCGATGAAGAATTTGATACTCCTGGTGCCTCGGCGATCTTGAAAGTGGTTGGATAGTCGCCGGTGATGTTGTCGTGGAAGTAAAAATGTAACTTTGTTATCTTTTCCATACCCATTTTGTATGGAACAGTTTCACTGCACCAATTCTTACTCTTACTGGCTTGTGCATGAGCCATGGATAAAACCATAACAACGAAAAGAAATGAGAAGTACTCCATAAGACCCATGATATTTTGATGATTTCTCTCTAGCTTTCTCCTGAACTATTTTTCAAACTCTATCCGGTTGAAGTTTATATAGATAGATAGCTAATGATGGATGGATGGATGAACAGAAGAATAATTGATTCAAGAATGGCTGTTTTATTAGGAGCACTTGGGGACAACTACTAGTGATAAAGACTTGCATGATCACAGGGATATGTCAGCCCAAGGAATTGGAAAAATGGTACAATTGACCTTCATTCAGAAGTGGCCACGACTCACGAGTGTTGCGTGCTAGAATTTTTAATCAGAACTGTTATCGGATGTGCCATGTTCTGCGAGAAATTCGCTCCTGTACTATAATTGAATTGCATTATTGTAGATGTCGACTAGTTGAATTCAACTGAAATATGGGATTGATTTACTTAGCAAAGGAGGACTTTCTGTTAGGGGCTTTCATGTTGATGCGACATTTGAGAGTCGGAGAAGATGCGTTAAAAGTAGTAGACAAAGACAGATCGAACAGCTTTCCGAAGACATTGATGCTTAAACTGAAGTACGAAAAGGCTGCTGCTAGGAGCCTTAGACCACCAACAAGGTGGGCTGATGACAACAACTAGCATTAGCCTAGCTAGCTACTTGTGGTACAACACCTAAATACCATATTAAAGTTTAAGACATCTTGCTGCATAACAGGGCTTCTTTAGTACTCTTCAAGAAACTGGAACCATAAGTAAGGGGCGGAGAACAGACTGCATAATCTATGGAAGACTTGTAGAACTAACAATCTAGTTTACTAAAACGATAAAAGGAAAAAAATTGCCACTAAAATCTTGAAAGAGACAGCAAACCAGCTACATGAATACATGAATAATCTTAATCTGACAATATACGTAGATGTCTTCAAAAATTACACATGATTATCAAATCCATGAAAAGGAACAATTCTACATACACGAAACATAGATCAGATGTGACGAAGATACAATTCCTTGGTAGTTGATGAAATACAATAGGCAACTTACACAGGAAAACCAGGAACGGAACAATGTTGTCAGGTGAATAAATTAATTGTTCAACATCAATTGCCAGACCTCAACTGCTACAAAGAAACAATTCTTAAAAGTTTTGGTTCTTTGGAAAGTCGATGGCCAAATAAATATATTCTAACATAGCTCAGCATATCTGATTCGGGTCATGTCGATGAAGATTACTGGATCTTCTATTGAGCAGTATGCATTTTGGTTGATGATACAATGACTGACCCTAAAAACGTTCACAAATCAATGGTAAAGATCACTAATCTTCGTAATCTTTGATGGGCCTCGCCTCGAAGCCTCCTTCAGGTCGCTTCACAAGATCGTAAGGCATGTGGGTCCCAAGTAGTTTATCCCAAATTGGGAAAAATGGTTGTGAATAATTAAATTTTGTTCCTTGTAATTGATGATGGATATCATGGTAAGCAGTGTTGTTCTGGAATAAAAGGTGAAAGATGTTACCAGGCAGCCAGAGACCACAATGATCGTCAACAGTTTTCATCACAGCAAGGCAGAAGAAGATCACAGCTGTCCGTGCAGTCATTCCTGAAATCAAGAATGAGAAGACCCCACCAAACGTGTCGAGCAAAAGCCCCTCTAGAGGGTGGTTATAAAGTGCCCCAATTGCATAAGGAACGACCAATCTGTGATGTTGAGAGTGAACATGTCGATAGAGGAACTTGTTTTGGTGCATGTAGCGGTGCACAAAGTACTGCCATGTATCCATGACCAACATGGCCACAAAAATCTGCAGAAGCTGAATAGGAAGAGAGGGCTGAACCACAACTTCGGATGAGCTCAACATAGAGGTTATCTGTACAAAAAGAGCCAATTCAATGTAGGATTACTATCAGAGCGAGGAAACATGAGTATTACAATCAAATATATTTCAATCATTGAAATTTTCTCTAAGTAAGATTTTAAAGTGAACCTCGGCAAGATTGTACATTTTCCTGATGCCTAACAGTTTAATTTACAGCTTTTCTGAAGCAAATGTAGGACAATTCGAACTTAAATGTAGAGCTTCCTTCCATCACAACAGTCCAGTTTTCACAAATTAGTTAAGAAGGAACTGGGATCTAGCTGAAATAAAATCAACATTTCAAACAAGAACCTATCTACTCTGGATGGGAAAAGAACACACCTTAACATTTTATTGTGTCACTGTTAACTTAAATAAGTAGTACAACAGAGATATGTATCCCCCTGTCATGGATCTATATATGTTGAGGTGACAGAGACCTTTTCTTAATCGGTTTGTTATCAATTGGGTCAGGATTGACAAGACCAGATCACCTCAACTAATAAGTCAGTGGTGCTATTGGATTGCGAGAAACTATTGCACATTGACCCTTTTGTCAGCAAATCACTAGTTGTGATATCAAATTCTGAATTGGAATCAGGAATTTTTTTACTAATAACGACTGCAGATACTATGCTTTAATCAAATAGGCATAACTGATTGCCTGATACAGAACCGACCCAAATTGTTATTACCTATCAAACACCAACTTTTCCTGCTAAGATTTGACGATGGTTCACCCTAACTGAAAGACACAAACAACCTCACCCTAACACCACAGTTGCAGTTCATGTAACTTGCACAAATCAATCTCCATATAGATATTAAAAACACGTCATGTACATAGCAAGCTGCAGCCACATCAGCTTCTAGGTTTCCGTTCATACTAGCTATTGCTTGTTAGTTCAGGTTTGCAAGTCCCTTTTAGCAAATGGATGGTAGCCTAGTGACCTATTGCCGAACATATTCGCAACTCGAAAAAAGAAACAATTTAGCTAGGAAAATACTTAAGGATAAGACTAACATAGTGATGCTGGTGCACTGATCAGAGAGGAACTTGTGCTGACAACCAATCATCAAATCCAAATATGGTCAAGAAGATATAACTTGCATCAACTGTCACCAAGAACGCGATAACATACAGTACTTGCACTTGACAATTGTGACAAGATAATAAAAATATCCTAGCATGACCTCTACAAACACAAATCCGTCATCATCTACCCAACAAACGAACAACCTTAAAATTAACCAAATCCTAAATTACAGAGTCAACCTACTAGTATCAGTATAAAAATCAGGAATTGGAGTAAAGTTAGGGTTTGGAAATAGTAATACTAACCAAGAAGAGTACATGGGCAACAGTAGCTTGAGCAAGCTGTTGTATTAAAACACCTTTAATAACAGTAGAGAGTGCAACAAAATTCTTCTCATCAGTCTCTTTTCTTGTATGTAAACGATATTGATCTAATGGTGGTAATATCTGATAAATCCCAGCATATATCCAATACAATACTATTGGTGCAAATGTACCCATTACTTCATCACTCAAATAATCTTCCCAAAATACCATCTTTAATCAAATTCAAATCATAAAAATGGTACCTTTATTTTTCCTCTCAAAATCACTACATAAGTCTACAGCACTGTACTCCAGATGTAGATCTAAATTGCTTCATTTGTAAACTTGAAATCTGAGAAAACCCCAGAACACAGAAACCTCTTAGATCAGTCAAAATGGTGATGATTTTAAGATGCCATTCATGGGAAAATGATTTTTTCTTTTTTGGAAATGAAGAAAATCAGATTTTTGTATTTTAGGGTTTGTTTTTAGGGGCAGTTTTATTTCTGTTGTTAGGTGTAAGAGAAAGGGAAGAATTGGGGAAAAAAGAGAATATTTTTTGTTTATTGCTGCTCTTTTTTGCTGTCTCTGAATAATAGTGAAGAGTGGTGGTCTAGTTCTACTATTTGCTCAGAGGAGAATCTGACTAGTTAGTAGTCAGAGTCAAATAGATAAGAACCACTAATTTGTGTTTGATCTTCAAATGTACACGCATCACCTGTGCTAGACTCTGTTTTAGATTACACTCTATTGACACCTTGCTGCCAATGCCATTATTGCTTTTAAGTTATCAAGTCCAATGCTCTATGGTGCTCAAAGTATCAGCGAGCCTAGACTCGATAGAGAGTGTGCACAAACTCGGATTCCTGAATGTACGTCTAATGGTGAATATATGACAGAGGTTCTTGCTGGTTCCACGCTCCTACCGCTATCTAATGTCGGGCGGCAGGTGCAGATTCACATCCGCATATCATTGGTTCGAACGGAAACATTAAAGCGATTGAGTTGCGAAGTCTAGAATGTAGATGCATTCGCTGTTGTTGGTTGTGTTTGCAGTAAATCATGGCCTAAAATTCAAACCAAATTCCGCTATGGCGGCTGGTTCAGCTTAAGATTTTGGACCTGTGGTCTCGTACTGGAGGTTCTAACTTTCAGTTTAACAGAGGTTGGAACTTGGAATATGTATAACAAAACATTTAAACACCAGAAAGCAAAAGACAATTAATTGAAACCGAGTTGCAGTTGGAGCAACTCTTTTTTATTTACAGAAGGTATGTACAGTTAAAACATTGAGAAACCAGAATAAACCGAATTACAAAGAGAAATCCAAAAATAGAAAAGCTACTACTAATACAATGCTTAGAACAGAGTATTCGTGTTTTTTCTGATTCTCTCAACAATGATGAAATTGCAACAACATAAATAACCCCACACTAGATATTCTACAAATGAAACCCTTGCACGGCATACAAGACACAAATTACACAGAACACTAATGCGGGTCTGTCTTGAACATCCAAAATAGACTTCCACCGGATTAATAAACAATACCTTTTCTTTTGAAATGATATCTTATATCTGGGAATCACACAAATATGTAGATAAAAATTTACATACCGGGCGAGAACTTTCTTCATAGGTCCAGATCATTGTTAACATTCCCACCAAGCAAAGACATGAGCCCTCCACCATGAACCCTCCCTTCTGGAATCCTTAGATTGCTAAGGTTCTTGTTGTTCACACCAGCTCCATTGCCTCCTGCAGCACCACCCAAGAGCCCTCCTGGAGAGGATGATGACGACTTCATTGACAAAGGAACCAAGACCTGCGGTGGTATTAGAAGCTGCTGTTGTCTTTTTGCTGGTTTTTCTGCTGTATCGATACAATCAGAAACTGCACTCACACCTGAAGAAGAACTGCTACCAAATGTAGAAACAGATACAAGACCACGAAAGAGTCCTGGACCAATCATGCCGCTCTTTCCTGAATCCTTATCCTGTACCAAACTGCCATGAGCTGCACAAAGTCCACTTTTCCCTCTTGCAAATTTCTCGCAAGCCCCTTGTCCCCACATGCACCTTTTCCCTCCGCCGTGAGCCTTGCAGTAATCTGTACTCCCTTGCGCACTTTTACCACAATTATCGAACCGGCAACGTTTTCCCCCGCCGTGTTTAACGCAGCAATCGGTGCGGCCACGTGCACTTTTTGTACAGCCCGCAACAGCACAACGTTTTCCTCCACCATGGGCAACACAGTAATCAGTACCCCCGTGAACACTCTTTGGGCAGATACCACCGCCATCATAAAGGCAGCGTTTTCCTCCACCGTGCCCTTTGCAGAGTGGTGTGCTCCCTTCAGCACCTTTTGTGCACCCTGCAAATACACACCTCTTTCCACCACCATGAGCCTTACAGTGCATGGTGCTACCTTGAGCCCCTTTGGTGCATCCGGGATGCTGGCAACGGCGACCCCCACCATGAGAGATGCATAATCCAGCCTGACCCTCGGCACTGCGGGTACATCCTTCCACTTTGCATCTCTTGCCTCCACCATGCCTGATGCACAGCCCTGACTTTCCCCTTGCAGCTTTGGTGCAACCCGATTGCCCACATCTTCTCCCACCTCCATGTGCTATGCAGTAATCTGTCTTTCCTTCAGCACTTTTGGTGCAACCCAAAGTTTGGCACCTCTTTCCTCCCCCATGAGCTTTGCAGTATGCAGTTCGGCTTTCAGCACCTTTGTTACATCCTGGTTTCTGACATCTCTGACCACCTCCATGTGCAATACAGAGACCAGAAGCACCACGTGCACCCTTTGAACACCCATCGTACTTGCATTTCTTCGGATGGTTGCGCTGGTCCAAAGATGTTCTGGGAGTTGCAGACTCGGAGATTGTACCCATAGAGTAATCTGTTGTACCCGAGCGCTCAGGGCTCACTTGAGCTAGACAATGATGATGACGTTTCTTGGCTATGGGGCTAAGATCCAAAAGTTTCTCAGTCTCCATCAAACTTCTATTGTTATCTAGCCTTGGAGCAAGGAGAAGAGATGGCATATAACCACCTGATTTCTTGGCCGAAGTGGAACCCTCGTCAACAATCGGGATTGAAGTTCTGTTCTCACCAAAAGATATTTGGCTAACAAAGGGCGTGTTCAGATCATTCCATGCTGAAATTGGATTTCCATGCACGCTGGAAACATCTCCACTCTCTCTAGACAAGCCAAGTTTCAAAAGTCCAGGATCACCATTAGATGCCAACCCTTCTCCAAATATAATGGAAGTTTCCTTGCTTTTGTTAACCCCCATAGAATAAAAATCACCAGAATATGAACTCGCTGTTGGACCTAGTCCAAGAACTAACCTACAAGTGTCATCGGGAACTTGGACAGAAAGAGCATCATTATTAGCGCAAGAGTTTGCAGATCTACTCATCTTGCTTGTGCTATAGCCAAGACAATCCAAGCGCAGAGCAGTATCACCAAAGTGGTCACTCTGGCCAAGTTCACAATTGCTAGGAATGAGAAGACCTGACATGCTGTGTTCCATTTTGTATAGAATACGTATATGCAGTGAAAAACTAGATGCAGTTTGATTTAAGAGCGCTAGCAAACTAACACTGGATGAGAAGAAGAAGAGAAGATTCTAGCAGAAATATAGTGGAACTGGAAATTGAGAACACAGAGAAAAAAACAACAAAAGACGACATGTTAGAGCCACTGCTTACGAAACCAGATGTGTCTGATCTGTCCATTGTTACTGAATCCAGTTCAGGTAGGATGGGAGTCTGTTACCAGTGCACTTTAGTTCCTAAAATATCTGACCACATTCCTCGAATAGCCGTTTAAAAGAAGCATACACTTTGACACGCAGAGAAGACCTGCAGAATATCTATTTCCACTTGCTGCACAGTTCCTAAGCTTCATTAAACCTAACAGAAAGTAAACAATGAATAAGAACTTATAAAATTAACTCATCTGATTTAACATTAGCTGTTATGCTTAACAATTTTGAGAATCAAAACAAAAAATATTTATCCAATAACTCTGAGTAATACTAAGTGATGCTACTTCGAGTACATTATCAGCCAATCTATAAATTTACTATTGTCCGGAATCACGTCAACTTCTTGCAACAGTTAGAGTTGCAGTTAGATTATCAAAGACACAATTATCTCAAACATTAAAATCAACATTTATCCGACTATAGACAGATGATTCCCCCACAGGTAAAAAAGTCCTATACAAGCACCCCAAGAAGGTTGCGACAACTTCTTGACTAATGAAACAGACCTACAACCTACATCCTACAAGAAACAGACCTACAACCTGGCAGTTTTAATGTGCATACTCTAGTTGGATTATTTGATCCATAAGATGAAGAAAGCTAGCAATAGACACAAATATGTCAAAGATGCACGGCAGATTTATGAAGCAAACAACTATAGAATCATCATACACCCAGTAACCCACCGCTTCTACCACTCAAAACAAAGTCTAACAATTAGATTGTTCACTGAAAAATAACCATGGACGCTAAACAACGTTTCTACGTCTCTAAGATACTTAACACATACACGGTGTTTTCCACCACCGGTATATGGTGTTTCTAACCACCTCAAAAATTGAGCTTGTACAAACAGTTTTGATAACTACGACAGCAAACTCAAGCCACTTATCCTTCCAAAGAATTGAATTAAATTTTCATATCAAAAATCAGTAACGGACTTTTTTCTTTTACGGTTTTCCTTCAGTACCAACTACTACTCTGAGTTGTGTTTCTTTCGGAAACTTACAAATCTAAATCTTAAAAAAGAAAAAAGAAAATCAACATAAAGCCATAAAGATTTTTTGCAACTGAAAACATCTTAAATCATGGATATATCCATTTCTCAAGATCAACTTGAGCTCAAACTTTTGTGTAAATACTTCATTAAACATATCATAAAAAGATATAAGAAAACCTTACAAGTTGAAAAAGAACATCCAATAAAGCCAACTTTAAAGCATCATACTAGCAAAAGATCTCTGAAGACACTAAAACGAATTCAACAGAAAAAACCTGAAACAAAAAGCTACATACAACTTTCGTTAGACCTCTCCAAACCCCATAAATTCAAATTCTGTTAAAACCAAACCTTTCTCTCCTTCCTTGATAAGATAGATCCCTTTGAGTTTGAGCCATTTACTGTAGTTTATCCTTGTTTCCAAAAATAACCTTCTGAGAAACACTCATTTTTCAGATCTGTAATTTAATCACACTTATATCTCTAACAAATCAATTATCGAAGTAAAACCATTAAGAATTTCCCTTCACCAAAATACCATTAATACTTCACAAACCTCACTCTACCTAAACAGAGCTATTAAATCATAAAATTCAAGAACAATACAGTTACAGAGGAATCAAACAACAAAAACAAAAGCAAATCAAAGAGATATAATTAGAATCATAAAATCAAACAATGACTTAAAAAAGAACATATTCACAAAGCATAAAAGCATCATAAAAGAGAATAACATGAAGAAAAAAATTAAACCCTATAGTTACAAAAACCTTAACCTCTTCCATTAATGAAACTAAAATTAAACAACAAAACTCTAAAAGTAATAACTTTACGCGTACCTGAAAAAACTGAATTGCGTCGCCATTTAAAGAAAGTCTGTAAGAAGCTTAAAGAATTAGCAGGAGTCACAAAAGAGGAAAGAAATCAATCAGTGAAAGAATGAATGATGATGTATCACAGAGAGACGGACAGATAGAGAGTGTGTGTAGAAGAAATGAAAAAGGGAGGATTAAAAAAGAATGGCAGAGATGAAGAAACTATATATAAAAGTAAATTAAATGAAGGACTTCAGATATAATTTATGAAAATATCAAGGGTTTTGGGTACATAATTTTAGTAAAAATTAGTTTAGCTGACATTAGCTAACGCCGTCTTGTTCTTTTTTATCATTTAATATCATACGGCTTCGTGACGCGCTGAGCCGTTTAGATGTGGGACCCGTATTGTGCGCATGCTTGACAGGTTCTCGTTTTTTCCATCCCGAGGCGTTTTGTTTCCGACCGGATTTTATGAGTTGTTCCGACAAGGTAACTGTATAAAGTTTCAGGTTTCAGGTTTCGATTATCTGTTTTTCTGGGATGACTTGCGTTTGCGGACCAAATTTTGTGGTGCTACTTTACTGAAATTCAGCGAAACTCGCTTGTTCTGTTTTGGCATGCGGTCGTGTGGGTGAGAGGTACATGCAAATAGGCCTAGCCATTCAACGATGAAAAACATCACTAAAAGATAAAACTGCATTAAATTTACATGACCCCTACACGGTTGCTATATTTTTTTTTGTTAATCTTTATTTTTGTTTTTTAATTTCTATCCAAAAACCGATAAGTTTTGAATTTAGATTACTAGTATCATCATCCTGCAAGTTTATCACCGTAATACAATGACACCTGCGTTATAGGGTTACTAAATTATATGAATTTATCAATTCAGTGGATCCACCAGCAAGGATCGCAAATTTAAACAAAGCATGAGCATACGTGTGCCAATGCAAATTTAGGGAGAAAGTTATTACATTGTTTAAGATTTGCTTGTTTCTTCTTATTATAATTATTTTTCCTTCGGGAACTTTGGTATAGTAATGTCACTTTTAGTGTAAGATTTTTGAGAGGAAATATATTTTGTCAAACCATAAAAATATATTTCGATAAAAATTCGAGTAGATACACGGTTGATATACGGATTTTTCATTTTTCTTTTTTTTTTCAATCTAATCAATGTAGAGAAAATGGGTTTATTGCTCAAGTACCTTTAAAACATGGTTTTCATGGACAAATAAACATTATAGATGGGTGAAATGGACACTAAAATGCTTAGACAATTATATCCCTACTTTTATATATTTTTTTTCTTTTTATCCTATCTCTCTCCTATTTAAAAACAAACCATAAAAAAATGCATAACTTCCAAAATATATATCTAATTTTAATGAAATTTATATTTTTGGAAAGGGTTTTAAATTATCTACAAAACAATCTTCATTGTTGATAGTAAATACAAAAGTATTTTTTTTCAGAAAAAAAAAAAAAACTATGATGAAACTGGTTGCATCCTGACTTAAATTAAAATAAAAAAAATTATTCGAAAAATAGCTAAGATAAAACTGGATGCATCCTAGATTAAACTAAGAAAAAAATATTCAAAAAATAGCTAGGATGCAACCAATTTCAACATAAAAATAAATAAATATGTAATATGCAGGATGAAACCCGATATACCCTGACGAAAATATATTTTTTTGTCAAAATAAGCAGGATAAAACCAGATACATCGTGAAGAAAATATATATTTTTTATTAAAATATGCAGAAGAAGTTTCATCCAGGTTTAAACCATCAATTTATCTAGGTTTAATATGTAACTTCAGATTTCATCCATATTTAAATTACTAATAACGTACTCTACAATTTAAATTGTTTCTATGTCCAAAAAGAAAACAATGATTAATACATCATAATCAAACACTAAGGAATAGGTAAAAGGGGATTACAAAAAAGTAGAGGACGTCTTTTGTTTCTTTCTAATGGTTAGACATTTACTCGATATAATTCAGTTTGGTGTATTTACGGATTCCATTACTGCTTGGTTCAAAACAATTCACTTTAATTACTCTTTAATATTTCATCGTGTCATCATATAATTAGCAACGATCATTACAGGGAAACTATATTATTACGGTCCAAAGATCTAGTTGATGAACAAATATGATGAATCTGCACCTGGTCTAGATTCTTAACACACGAACTTATTTTCGTATTAATCTTAAATTGAATTAAGGGTATAATAGTCATCTATTGTAAAAATAAAGATATAAATATGGGTGGAATATTAAAATTAGGATACTAAAAAAATATCTATAAGATATTTAGATATTAAAGAAATATTTTATTTCATTTGTCCTTTTTATCCATAAAAAAATTCTAAAAATTATTCAACCAATTAATTGATCATTAATGTATGCTACCGTGTATATCAGAATCATGCGCAATACAAAATATTCAAATGCTTGCAATGGAAGGACCACTCTACATATGTAAGCAACTTGAGCATTGCATTTAATAAACCCTGAAATGAATTAAAATGTATTAATCTGATTCCACCGAGTAATGTTCAAACACCCTTAAAGAAGATGCAAAGGGTATTCATAGATTCTATTTTATTTTATCTTTTTTTCATCATACGAAAATGTCGAATTCCTTGAAAAACAAATTTGAATCAGTCTATACTACTGATAGGATTTGCATTGTCATAATAGTTCTATAATCGAAACCGATTATCATCGATGAACCACACGTCTATAAGAATCTCAAATAATGGAATATAAGGAAAGTCAAGCTACTTCTTTGATATTTAGGATTATAACCCTTAATATTATCTCTCATCTATTATTATGGCTAACAAGTTTATTGATGTGCTCACGCCTAAATGCTACCTTATATCATTGTCGAATAAAAGAAAAACGCCCTTATCGGACAATGTAAATGCAATTCTATGCAGACACTGCTACGTCTTGAATTCTTGATCATTTAGGCCTTTCACACTGTATGATTGCGATTTCAAAGACTAACATATATAGTAATACTCCTACTTTTCAACAAGAGTAAGGATTTTTAGAATTTAGAGTTATTTTGTAGGAAGAATTGTATGTTTATAACCTAATTAGGATCTGGGTTGTAGAATATGCACTTGATGCAAAATAGTCGTAGACAGATCAAAAACAAGTTTGATCATTCATTTTTTACACCTTTATAAAAAATAAAAAATAATATCTTATTTTAATATTGTTTTAAAGAGATAATAGATTAGGGAGTAGAAGTTTTATAAAAGGGCCACATGTTTATGATTAGTTTTTATAAAAAGGTCAGATGATGTTAGCTTGACCAAATTTAAAAAGCCACTAACTATTGACTTTTCGGTCTTTTATCAGTTTATGACCCATGTACATCAATACATATTCTACGATCCAGATCCTAATTAGACTATAATGTTATTATCATTTTACATAATACCTCTAGGATTTAACGCCACAATTGATACCAAAAGTGAGGAATAAATAGGTAGATCAGATGCAGAAGCAGCAGAACCGTGGGGAGACTGGGAGTTAGTTTGCAAACCTAAAAATCCCAAGTTCTGTTGCTAGCCATGAACCATTTTCTTTTCTTTGTGTTAAGTCGTGTTCCATGGATGACGTACTCTTAGTTATGTCACTATAAATCAACTTTTTCTACGATTATGACACCCAGACTTAAAATTCAAATTTTACTTTTACTTTTTCAGCTTCAATTTTTCTCTTTAATAGAAAGCTAAACTTTCTGTTGTTTGCTTCAGCGTTTTGTTGAATAACAAGAGGTTTTTTTTTTTTTTTTTTGAGGCCCCAATTCGCCCTCTTCCACTCGCTGTATGTCTTACTAAGCCTAAGAAATATCACCAACTAAATTAACCATCCATGACCATGACATTGCGTCTGCCCTTGGGTTGTTTCTTTTCTTCTTTTAATCATACAAAACTATACAAGAATAGATGCATCATGCATTGCGTTTGCATTGCCTTGCCCATACATACGTTGGATGGATGGAGCTAGGAGGTCCCGAAGTGTGATATTCTTATACTGTGTGTACATGTGCAGCTATCCTTCTTTATGGTGCAAGATCAAAAGAAACATACGCCTTTGTGGAAAGGCTCTGCAACTTGGAAGTGGGGGGTTTTAAGTCACATAAAAGAAGTTCATTTTTGTTTATAGTACACTTCTTTTTTGTTTTCTATTAGGGTTTCAAAGATCATTAAAAAAATAGTTCGATCTCTACTAGGTGTCATTGTGTCAATGTTTTATTAAACTTTACGAAAAGCTAAATAATTGAATAATAATAGGGTTATATAAAGTTAAACCAACTTTTCTACAGATTTCATTGACAGAATAATTCCCATGTGAAGGTGTGATTCTTTTGTACATCTAGGGTGTGTGCAAGTAGCATATTTTTAGAGGGGTTTGATTTGAATGTCCGAAATTCTAGAGCCAGCGGGTAATGATATTCACACCCTAGATTCATAATTGTCACAAATGAAAAGAAGAAGTTTTCGTCGGTATTACCTACTCTCTTGTATGTTGAAGAAGGTGACTAAACGTCCGATATCTCACGATGGATAATGTCTGCTCGTTTCTAGGCCTTTGACATCTTTAGCTAGATTGATCGGTCTTTTAGACATCTTCTATTCGTGGTACAAATAATGATATTTCTTAGGCTTAGTAACTTTCTGGTTTTGTTTTTTCACAATGTTCCCACCTGAAACGATGCTTCTCGTCCATACAAATCATGGCATTAATTCTTACATCTTGTCAAGTCTGTTTCACCAATAAAGTATAGAAATATCTAATATGGTTAAATGGCTCCCATCTACTTCTTCAAAAACGTACAGACTAAAATGCCTATTTATTTCCACATTACGTGTGTCAACAGCTTAATTCGTGATTGGCTCAAGCTTCATTCTTCATAATAATATTTTCCGAGTTGAATAATATGGCCGTTAATCATTCACAGAATCTATGTAAACATTACCAAAACAAAAACAACAAAACCCATAGGTGTCCAACAATCCACGCTGACGTAGAAACATTATTGACTTTGTGGTGGCCATTCGGGAAATTTAAGAACGTGTATGTTTGAATTTGAGAGAAGTCATAATCGTAAAAGGCCCCGATAATCAATAATCTTTGTCGTAAGAGAAAAGCAACTGAACGATTAACTATGCAAATAAAGCGTCAAATGAGATTTCAAGGACGTTCACGGGGAAAAACCATGACCGATTTTCCTCTTATTGACTTAACTCTTTACAAAGAGCGAACAAATTCTGAAAATCACATAATGATTTTGCAAAAGCGAACAGAAAACATTCGCGCATTTTGTAATTTTTTCTGAACTTCTTTGATTTTTTGTTTTATTTTTTTAGTGTATTTGAGTCTCGCCATTTTTACAAGCTGATTAACTTTTTTTTTTCTTTTAGATGGGTACTGAATTCCCGACCAAAAATTAGTATCTTCCAAAAATCTGGCGTGGTATTGTAGATCTCGTGATTGTGAATGTTCTACATTTTGTAGAAATAATTATTTCAAATCCCTTGGATATCTTGGTATCTTTTAACAACCCTACCTAATTTCTAATTAACTTTCCGTGGCAACTAAAAATGAATAGTAGTAGTAATTACTCAAGAAATGATTGTGCAACGACAGCTTCATTACGGAGGAGGACCACTTGAGCACCAATGATATTATATATGTCACTGTTTTGTGTGTGGAAAAAACTTGTTTATACATGAAGTGTGGCTAGCAGTTATTTGATAGTCCATCAAAGAGTATTCCCTACAACCTTTTTGAAGAAAGGGACTGCTTATTGGCGTTATTGGGAACACCATTTATTGAGCTAAGGGGTCTATTATCTTTTGCATTCAAAAGCAAGTGAATTTGGTTTGACTTTTTAACTCAACAACAAGGGGATTCAGTGACTTGGTGAGTAAAATAGCGCCGATGAAACTTCTTTATCGACTCTTCACGACAGGTGCTAGGTTACGGTACAAACTCTAATTATACCAGTGAGGATCAACTATTGATCTAAAAATAACATGTGATCAATCATCGTACATTGATGAACTTAGACTATTAGATCCATCTAGTTTTATTGAGATTTTATTCGCGAATCGATTTTTAGAAGTAAACAAAAACTAAAACCCAATTTACGATATAATTTTAAAATAATTTTTAAAAATAAAATAGTTCATCGTTATAAAACAAATTAATTTTGTTTCTAGCTTCTAAGATTAATTTATGTTTCTAAGGTCACTCACTTAATAACACCCACCAAAACAAATCTGGAATCTCAACGGTGAGATGACGTAAACTTTGTTATTTCCGTCGGTTGAATATCCTAGATTGTTAATTAATCAGTTAATTAATGTACCAAGAAATTATATAAAAATGACAATGACATAAGCTATTGTACTATTTTAGCTTAGACCAGAGGGATAAGTTCACAGTGTCTAGTCCTTCCCAAGACCTAACAAAAATAAATGAAACACCAAAAGCTTACGCATATAATTGGTGTTTTCTAAACATTGAATCTACACCAGAATTTGAGGATCATCTTATAATCATTCCGAAGTTAACTTTACGAGTTACATTCCAGATTATGCTAGATTCAGTGATATCGGTTGTTTATGCCAAAAAATCTTTTCGACTAAACAACCAATCATATTCTCACATATCAATTTAAAGTTGAAATCGAATAACACCCAAACATCTTTGTATTGATTTTATAAAATCACTTATGTGCCAAACATAAAATCTTTTCTGTACGATGCAATATGATTACTCAAATTTAACATCTTTGAGCTATCATTTTTACAAATTGATTAATTAAGTACAAAAAATCCTTCCATAATATAATTACTTCTCCTAGATTCATACCTAAAAATATCTTATCTTTCTTTCTGAGGTTTTTCTTCCTATTTTTTCCCGACCCTCTCTTTGTTGTTTGGCTTCTTCTATTTATAGATTTATTTACTGGGTCCCTCTTTGTGCAACGTGTCATTTTCTCCAGTTTGGTCATCGTTCCTTGATCGATTCTACTTTGGGTCGATGCTCTCGTGTAATTTTATCCAGTCTTGTCGTCATTCTTGGATTGCCTCTTCCTTGATTCGATCCATTTTATTTCGATGTACCCATCGTTCTTGTATTTCCTCTTTTATCTGGTGCGATCACTAGGTGACAGATCACTTTTAATTGCTTCTTGGTTCGATGTCTTATATATTCGACACGTGTCTTCCTATCTTTTTAGACTTCTATTATCTCGATCATTAAAATAATTGGAGTAATTATTACCTTTACTTTCTCGATTATCAAGATAAAAAAGTAATCATTATTCTTACTTTTTCGATCTTCCATCATTTAATGTTGTTTGTTTTATTCGATGTACTTCAACTTTCTCGATCATATGTGTCCTTCATGCAATCCATTGTTCAGATGCTTCGTGTCTTTTCGATATTTGATATTTTTAATATTGATTGTGTGGTTCTCGCTCTTTTTAATTTAGTTGCTTCCTATCTCGATCTTCTTCTACGTGTCATGCTTCTTTTATTTACTAACAATTTGCCCCCTTCTTCTCTTTTTTACAAAATCATCTAGCGGTTGATCCAAGATTTTGAAAAATGGAGAAGGACTTAATTTTTTTCAGTTTTTTTCTCGCACGTTATCCGAGTTTTCCGCTGGCATTAATTGTATTAGCACGTTACTGATTTTTCCGGCTCTGCATTTATTGTTTCTATACATATGATTGTGTCAGTTACACTTTTTTCGATAGAATCAAATCTTTACCCATTATTTCCTTTTCCCATTTTGTGGCGGTATTAATTATCTCCTTTAAATACCCTGCAACTTTTTACTGTTTTCTCATAGTTATTGCACTTTGTCTTCCTTAAACTTTTCAAATTCCCCCACTACTCAGGAGTTCTTTTCTCATCAGTTGATTCCTTCTTTACTTTGATCTGACTATTGTTCACTTCTTTTCTTCATGTAAGTAATTTTTTCTTGACTTATGTTTTCTTTTCATGATTGAAATGATGGTTATAATTTATTTCTAGATAATTTCTTCTTATGCTAAATTTATCTTTCTTATGCTTCTTTTCCTTCAGATTTTACATCATGCCTCATAGAAAGTCTGATGCTTCTGGTAACCAAGGTGAGAGCAGAAGATCAAGTAGGTCTACTACTTCGAGATACGCCGTCTCTCGTCGTGATTCATCTCCTGGTATTCCCACCCCTGCTGCACCTCGCACCGTACGTAATTCTACCCCTGACATTCCTAATCCTGCCCCCAAAAGTAAACGGGCGTTGTCTTCTTATAGTTTTCGATCTATGGACATCGAAGAATTTAAGAGAAAACATAATCTTCAAGGATTTAAGGTTTCTTTCTTTGATGATACTTCCGACATGTTGACCTATGATTCTATGAGAAATTTTCATTATAGCCATCACAAATTGTTAATTTCTGCTGGTGCCTTAGAAGCTGGTCTTCGTCTCCCTTTGTATGACATAAATAATCCCTTCCAATTTATAGTTCTTGCTACTCGTAATAGAGCTCCTCATACTCAACCTCGATCCATCACACAATATAATGGTAATTGGTGGCGAATTCTCGATGAATGTATTCTTCGCAGTGAGGGTTGCACCCGTCTTACCTGCTACACTCCCGATCCTTCTGAACGTGCTCACTATACACCTGAGAATTTCCAGAATACTTATGGTGATGGTATTACTATTAAAAACTCTGTAAAATGGAGTGTTAGTCCAGTTCGTAAATGCTCCCTAGGATTTCCCTTACTTCGAGAGGTCGACGACCCTAGAATTAAGATAGCTCCATATACCAAAGTCGATTTTCTTCAAATGAAAGAATCCGTCGGGAACACGATTACAGATGGTATCGTACCCCTATTTTGATTGAAGGTCCTTGGGTATATGGTGACATCCCCCATAATGAAATTCAACATCTTCGAAACTGTTTCCCGAGTTATTGTCTATGGAGATTAAACTTTGATGATTATAGATTTGAATACAAGGTTCGAATTTTTCATTTCATATTCCATTCTTTTAGATATATTGTATCGATCTTTAATATCTTCTTATAATGTTTGAACCTTTTTGGTTTCAGGTCGATCCTTCTTTGAATATCGGAGTTCCTCTTCCTTCATCTGAACGCGGTATTCAAAATGCTCAGAGTTACGGTTGGGTTTATTGGCCCAACCCAACCGTAATTCTTCCTGGATACAAATAAAAATGTCACCGTTTTGATCATAACTCCTTCATATGATGTCCGATTGACCTCATTTTTTTTGGGTTAGCTCCGTCTTTCAATTCTCTACAAGATAGAAATGAAAAAAATCTCAAAATATATTTATCTAATTTTACAATTGGGGTTTAAAGATTAGTTACGGTTGGGTTTCAATGCAAAACCCAACCGTAACTATATCATGAAACATGCAACTAACATAATTAGTTACGGTTGGGTTTTTAGCCAAACCCCAACCGTAAATTCTACTGATAACTCAAAATTTGGAATCTCTAATTTGTTGATTTTTCGGTTTTTGTGTGTTTGAATGACCCAATTTACCTACAATCTAGTTAAAATGGTTGAATAACTTCAAAATTTGGATTTTAAAACTCAAATTTGACCTTAAAAATCAATGCTAAAAAGGATGAGTTACGGTTGGGTTTTAAGCCAACCCAACCGTAACTATGTGTTCAAAGGGTGTTCATAGTGTTCTTGAGGTTACGGTTGGGTTTGGAGTCAAAACCCAACCGTAACTGAAGGTGTTCTTCGGTGTTCTTGGTGTTACGGTTGGGTTCGTAATGAAACCCAACCGTAACTGTCTCTGAATCACACAAAATCAAAATTTCAATTCGTGATTTCATCTAATTTGAGCCATAAAATGATCAAGATTTTAATCTAGAAAGACCTAAATGGTTACTATGGTTGATTGAATCAAAAACTAGGGTTTAAAAAGAAAACGAAATTTTTTTCTCACATTTCATCTAGTTTTTCATCCCCAAATCACAAATCAAAAAAAAAAAAAATTGATTTCAATTTGTGTTAGTCAAAGATTAAGTTTAATTAACCATGATTAACTTAATTAAATTTTCACTAATTAAGGTAATTAACATATTAATGAAGGGTGATTTGGATATTGTGAAAATATTATGGATAAGAGGTTTTTGAGTTTTACTTCATAATGTCCCTATTTCGTCTTATTATTGGAACCCCTCTATTGATATGGGAGCCCCTATATCAGCCTTCTATTCCAAGACAAAAACAAGAAGAAATGGTCCCTTCCCTCCCCCAATAGAGTAGTAAACTTTGATCATATTAACTAGTCGATGCCAACAAGAACACCAAACAGTGTTAGCTCTCAGCTCGGCTTAACTGCTATGGCTAAGATGGAGAATCTGGTTTTGTGTCCCACCAGGGGAGTCGGTAATCCAACCATACTCGCTGCGTATGTCAGTTTAAGTCACGTGACGTAGAAACTAGGTTTAGGAAATGAATAAATATTTTTGAGTTTCTGATTTGTAAAAGGGGAGGGAGATAACGGAATCTAGACACCATCCTGTCACCCAATTTTATGTCCTTCAATACTGCTCCATATTTTGTCGCTACGTACGATGATTAAAATTATAGTGAATTCTTTTCGAAGGATGCACCAATCCCCCGACCATCCGTTATAAATCCTTGGTTATAAGAGGGTTTATTAGAATTATTTTAGACCTACTACTAAAAATTAAAATATAATTATTATTATATTAAAAAAAATTCTTTATTTAATTATTTATGTTATTGACTAATATATTTGATTAGTGTTAATTAATTTTTATATTACTTAAATTAGATGGTGATTAAAACTAGGTTATAGTTAGTGTTAGATGGTAAGAATTAGAGTAGAGTTTTTCTTGAAATTTTGAAGAAAAAAAAAAAGAAGAATTTGAGGAAAACTAGGGTTTTGGTAGCAAAGATAAAATTTGATTGTATCGAAGTATATTCTAGTGGTGAAGAAGAAGTGGGTGCATCTACGTTTCACAAATCAGATTATCGTGCTTTCGATCCGACCAATTTGGGGTTTTTTTCGGACGAACAAGAACGTGTGAACCAAAGCATAGATGAGAATTTTTATCAATAAAATAATTTTTCAACCCGAAAAAATAGAGACCTTAATGCTTCCAAACGTCAGGTATACGTTCTTAGGATCTCCAAACATGTATTTGTAGTCTATTATCTCCAAAAAGTTTTTTTTTTTTTTTTTTTTTGTAAATCTGACCTGTTTTCTGGCTGCGTTGAGTGTTGAGTTGAAAAATGTTGGCTGTGTGTTGACTGTTGAGCAGAGCTAAGGATAAGGGAGTGTGAGATTCCGAGGACATAAATTAAGTTTACTGCCAAAGGAAAGACAGTCCGGAGCATTCTGAGAGTAATTTAGTCTTTTGAACGGTTGTTTTGAGAGTACAGCGCATGGTGGATTCATCAAACTTACTGTAGCACGACAAAATGAAAATGGAAAGGACTTCAAAGGAGTTAAGTGTGGGGCGATTGTTATACCACTAGACGTTGATTTTCATTTATTTATATGATTGGTTTGGAGTTAGTTGATTTCTTATTTAAACCATAAACATTATTCGTACACTCCAAGAGCCAATGACGACTCGACAACACTGTGTTATTGTGGGGACTGCTGACAATATGATAATGAATGGAAAAGAGAAGCATTCTCCATCAGCAAAAAGGAAGAAAAGAAGAAGCATTAACAAAAATGTTTGAAGAAAAATGGTGTTTATGTACGACATTGTTAAAGGATAAAGCAGATTGATATCTTAATCCACACACCATGGAAAAGCAGGGTGTCTCGTACTTTCACCTATCTTACTAGAGTAAGAGCATATTTGGATATCAAAAGTTATTTTTGTTTTTCTGATAATAGAAATTAATTCTAAAAATTAGAAAAAAATTGGTTTATAAAAGGGTAACTATTTTATTTTTTAGAATCTTTTTTTAAAAATTTATCGTCTAATTAATTTTTTATTTTTTAACTTTTAAAAGTTGAAAAGCAACTTCTCAGGGTATCCGTAATGTTCTTCACCCCAATTAAACGAGAATTTATTTTAATGTACTCAACTAGTACTTCTTAGCTTTAGTTGTGATTTAGTTTGTTTAAAAATATCTTAGTGATTTTATTGAAATTTAAATAATACATATAACTTCCTTTTTCTGTTTA
Organism: Papaver californicum; assembly: GCA_023531435.1. NCBI lineage: Eukaryota > Viridiplantae > Streptophyta > Magnoliopsida > Ranunculales > Papaveraceae > Papaver > Papaver californicum. Next base: position 597,558 of record JAJJMC010001317.1, read on the forward strand.
GCTACCTGAAATTGTAGCCTTGCAGATGGCAACTCTCTTTCTTAGAAAAAAAAAAAAGGTTTTCAAAAATAAAAAAATAAATAAAAAGGTAATGCAAATAACTATCTGATCTCTATCATGAGGGAAGGGTGAGTTAAAAATTTAGGCGCCCAAATATAATATGGACTATGCATCGAAATATATATATTTCATATAATCATCCAACATGCGTGCTTTAAAAAAAATAGATACCACAAACAGAAGTCAATTGCAGAAGTCGGAAGTAAAAACATTTTGCTTCACAAAAAAATTAATATTTCTATTTCTAGAATTCATTCTGATATTATATGCCCAAAAACACTTTGCTTCACAAACAACTTCTTAAACAATTAGTTGGTTTAATAACCCTTGGATTGGCTTTTATGGGTGTATAAGACAAGTAGAATAATATATTTTTTCTAAAATCCAAGGGTTAGAAAGATACTTTTTTAATATCCAAATTTGGGTAAACTGCGCAAAAGTATTAGAAAAGTGTAATATTAACTGACCATTATACCCTTAAATACAATTATACTTGCTGGCTATTAACTGAAAGAGAAAGCGAGGTACGAGCTCCAAGTTTTTGATTTCTAGCTTTGTTCTATCCATTCAAAACTATTTGCGGTTGATGTTGTAAAGCTTTGGGAATTGGGAGAGAATGAAGACTAAAGAAGATTTTGTAAAGATTCTCAGATACCCAAGTTGAGAAATCTATGGATTTGAATTCACAAAAACGATCTTATAGAAAATGTGATGTGGTTTCTCTTTGATATGTTTTTGATGGTTTTGATGATAAACGCTTCAAATTTAAGATTAGGAAAATTAAAAACCTAAGAGTTGATTTTATCCCGCTCTTCTAATTAAATTCGTCCTCTTTTTTTAATTTCTTAAGATCTCTGATTCGGTGGACCATGGATTTTTATTACTGCTGGTGTTATTCAATGTTTCGTTGGGTCTTTGTTGGTAGTGGTTTTGGTGTGATCTTTGTTGACGGTGAAAGTTACGGTACGAGCAAGGATGAATAAATATTCATTTTAGTTTAAAGAAGGATAAATATGGATTTATCTTAGCTATTTTTCGAATAATCTTAGTATAAATCAGGATGTATCCCGTTTCATTCTAGCTATTATTTTTTGAATAATTTTTTTTATCTTACTTTAAACTAGATGTATCCATTTTTATCCTAGTTATTTTCTTAAATAATTTTTTTTTATCTTGGTTTAAATCGGGATGTATCTAGTTTCATCATATCTATTTTTCGCAAAAAAATTATATGTCTTAGTTTAAACCGAGATGTATCTAGTTTCATCCTAGCTATTTTTCGAATAAATTTTTTTATCTTAGTTTAAATGAGAATTTATCCAGTTTCATCCTAGTTATTTCTCAAATAAATTTTTCTATCTTAGTTTAAACCATGATATATCCAGTTTCATCTTAGCTATTTCTCCAATAAATTTTTCTATCTTAGCTTAAACCATGATGTATTTAGTTTTATCCTAGCTATTTTTCGAAGAAAAAAAAATTCTTTCGAGTTTACTATCAACAATAGATCTTGTTTTATAAATAATTTAAAATATTTTTTAAAAAATATAAATTTCATTAAAATCTGACTTATATTTGGGATGTCATGATTTTTTTTTCGATTGAATTTAAATTTGAGAAGAAAAGAAAAGATACGTTAAAGAAAAGAGACAAAAAAAAATTAGGGACATTAGTGCCTATGATTTTTTGTCTTTTTCACCCAACTATATATTTTACACGTCCAATAGAGCATACTTATACGAGTTTATGAGCATTGGACCTAACTTTTTTTTTAAAAATAATATCCAAACAACATATAAACAACTGTCACTTCAAAAAAGAAAATATATAAATATAAATAAAATGTCTGTATGATACAGTTTTGAAGATCTATTTGAAACCCATTTAGCTTAAACAATGAAAAAACCCATCAAGAAAATCGCTCAATCCTTAGTTTACCCTAGTTACCTATATAATTGGAGTTGTCTCAATTATGCCAACTCCGTTTCCTGTCATCACAGTGGCCAGCACATTGAAAGTGAACTTATTTTTCTTAATTTCTCTGTTAATCTTCCCCCGCCCCCCATAAGGATGAATATGTTTTTTATCATTGTTATTAGTAAACGCGTAATCAATTGCGTTTTAATACTTGTTTAACAAAATCAATGAATAAAGTAAGTAAAAAAGAAGCCTGCGACTAACGTTATCATCTTCATTCGGCGAACGATCGAACGGTTATATCGGAATTTATGCGTCTTAATCAGTGACTATGAAAACAGTCCGCGGCGTTAATCAGTGACTATGAAAACAGTCCGCGGCATTACCTTACATAATCATTTATTGACACTGTAAATTAACTTAATGTTATTTTTTTAACTATTATTAGAGTACTTGTTGGGTTTCAAATCAATAATTGATTTTGATAAAAACAGGAAGAAAAATATAAATGTGACGCGAAGGGTTGATTTGTTCGAAAGGAATCAATAATGTCTTATGTATTTTGATATCCTTATAAAATACATTTTAGGGATCATGGAATCATTTAACATTTGATTAAACGTTCTTAACAACTTTTTAAGTACATGAGATTATGTTAGGGTTTTAGAAACATACCTTTGAACGGTAATAGATATATTGAATCTTTTATATTCGAGTTGTTTCATATCAAGTGGCATTTAAATTAGCCTTTAAATTATAGGGTAAGACGTGGGTTTAATAAACTAATTCAATCAGCTGTAACAAATAAAAATAATGCATATAGTACAGTGATTCAACAAAAAAAAGTAAAATAATTAAGCATGACGTCTGCCAAATATTTTTCATTTTGAATTACTACTTTAATACAAGTAATTAGTCGTTGATGATGAGAATGATCTCGGAATCATCTAATTATTGGTATTAAGAAGAAAAAAATGTCATAGCTCTCTTTTTTCTTCATCCAATAAAAAATGGTTTCATTTGGTTTAGGTGAGATACCTTGTTACATAATTCTCTCTTCCCTTTCTTATTTCACATTTTTGATTCTTTGAAAATGAAGAATGGGTAGGGTTGAAAATCTCTAGCAAATGATGTCATCCTAGTATTATATGGTGTGTCTTTGAGTTGGAGATATGAATTTTGATAGTTAACCTAAATTGTTAACAATATTTAAACTTTAAGGGTTTGTATTTAGCAATGGTGGATCACATGGAGGATGTCTCTTGGATTCAATGGATTCACTAGGATTGAGAATGGCTGCCCTAAAGGCCCAAACCACGGTCAGACTCAGGCCATCATCACATGTATTTGAGCCCAGTAGTTGAACATTTTCATCATAGACCATTAGATAGATTTTTCTGGGGACTACACTTTTTTTCTGTTTTGCAAATGCTTTGTGATTGGGCCATCTAGTTTAAAGGATAAAGGGTGTTCTAATAAGAGGAAATGACTAAAGTACCTTTAACCTTTTACTTTAAAACATAATCTAATTCTAAATAAAAAAACTCAAATCAGTTTTTATTTACTTCTTCCTGAATTTTAAAATTTTTAAACGATTTAATCGTAGTCTAATATAAAAAAATAATCAATTAATTTTTTTATTTTTTTGGTGATTTTTGACAAACTCGTTTTTTTTATTAATTAAGTAGGATCTCAAAAGTATATGTTCTTTTGTACTCTCAGTATTTGGAGTCTGTTTGGATAACAACAGCACAAGTAGATAAGATAGTAGACAACAACTTGATTTATGAGTAAAAAAATTCTCATCAACTGCAGTTAGGAGGAAGATAGCGGTTTAATCTCCACCATAAAGGTTTGTATTTGCATTAGTATAGTTGGGTTTGACAGGGTGGGTTTGGCAGTGGGGCCAGTCTGTCTGGCTGGGTTCGGGTAGGGGTCTGAGTCTGGCTTTCACATATCAAAAATAAAAAAAAGTTCATAAGTAAGTTTGGATATATAACAAGGGAAAAAGTCAAAATATATTTGTTATTATACAGATATCGTTATTTACTATGTTTTTGTCATTTTTTTTTACACAATGAGGTATCATGCTTCCTCTATAATCATTGAGATGATACCTTTCTCTTTTATACGGGGCAAAATTTTCAAGCATGTTGGTGTCTCCCGAACCAACAACATAATTTTTTCATGTCCAATTAATAAATCTCAACGAGTAAAAGGTTATATGTTATAGCATTACACCACCACATAATAATTTTCATCCAAATTGATCACCAATATAGGTTTACATCCTCGCTTAGTGAGTAATGCTGGCATGTATGTCATATATTTGCAGAAAGTGCCATCTCATGATATATTAGCAGTATGGGCTCATATGACCTCTATGTGAGTGATTCAAGCTAGTGACATCTCGGTGCAGATCTGGCGTATATCTTTGTCAATTATGCATAGAGATGGCATCGCTTGACCTCGTCCGTAAAATATGCTAGGTATTAGCCATTTAGTAAGAATACTTTATTACTAGCTATCAATGGCTTGGTGCATAAATCTGAGCATCCAGTAGCCAATGGCATTAAGTTGCATATCTGAATATTAAGGAATGCGCACATGAATACCAAAGCCAACATTGCAAAAGTCACGAACCCTAACACTAAGCTAATGTTGCGAAGGTTTTTTCCGTTGGCATTAGGCCAACACCATGGCATAGGAAGTCTGACGCTAGCACTAGGCTAGCTCGTGTAGAGAGTGAGTGATGGTATTAGTCCAACGTTGTTTTGGGGTAAAAAACAATACTTGTGAAAAGTGGGGGTAAGCTTGTAAGGTCTTGAGAGATCAAAATCGTACAACACTCGTTTAAGCCAAGAAATGATCATTCGAGTCTTGTTTCGGTCACAAATGAGGAGAAAAAGTTGATCTTAAGGAAGTTGATAAAGTATTGAGATCAGGTTGTGATGAATTTCAGTGTGATTGGTTAACTACTTTGCAAAAGGCTAGACATGTGTTAAGCATGCCGCCAGCGTTCATCCTGAGCCAGGATCGAACTCTCCATCTTGACCCTTCCTTAGACACGAGAAAAGGAAAGCTAAGGAATTTAAACTTCTAGTGGTGCTTTCATGAGAAGGAATATGCCTTCGCCAGATAAAATATGAAAAATAAAGTAATAATAGCATGGCACTTCGAGTTCGATATGAGCAAATTGTTTTACATAAGTCTTTTTATATTTTCAATAGAACGAGTTATCTACTTATAGTAGTAGTAAAATACACTTATCTCGTAAGAGATGGGCGTTATGGATGAGTGGAGACCATGGAGGTAGTGGTGAAGTCATGTCCGTAATGTTAGGGGAGACTGTTAGTTACATACGACTCTATTACTTTCTCATCGTGGGTGTAATGCTACACCGCACTTGTTGTAGGTTTCCAGATCAAAATCTTAATGAACACCCCCCCATGTGACATATTTGATATCTCGAAGAAAATTAATAATATAGCTATTACTATTATTAGTTAAGTCATAAGCGTAACTTACGTAATTAGTTAATGAGGCAATATTTTTAGAATATTAATCAATTAAGTAAACTGACTAGCATCAAGTCTAGCAAGGTTAGTGAGTCCATCAGTGACTTATTGAGTCAAGTAAAACATACTATTTGGCATTATCTTAGCATTGCACCTTAATAATGGCAGTGTGGATATGGTGATGCCATTGTTAGTAATTTTACGCTAGATACTAGCAGTTGAGTAAGCCGGACGACCACATTCAATAAAAAATTTCATTGCATTAGTGCACAGCGACGAGTCACCATGAAAGAGTAAAGAGATAACTATATCAATAACAACTTGCTATTAATACCTGAGAGTCGTGGAAGTTAGCAATGATGCACGAGCGCTAATCTTCTACCGTCGTTGATAGACAATTAGTCATGAATGACCATATACAGCTATGATGTAAGAAATTGCAGCCGTGGTGATCCAACCGTATACCCAACTTATGAAAATGCGTAGCAAGCCAATGCTATTTACCAAGATCAGCAAAGGCAAATATATGATCCTTATTCCAACATTTATAATCCAGGATGGAGAGATCATCCCAATTTCAACTATGTAAACAAACAAGCTGCATTTCCAAGGCTCGTCTTCAATCGTCCAAGTGGGTCCCAACAACAAATACAACACCCATAGCCATCTTAGAACTCATAATCATCAGAGATGCTTACCTTGATGAAGAATATGACGACATTGATGCAATTTTTTTGGTAAACAACTGATAACGCAATCAAAGAGCTACAAATGTAAATATACATTATGTTAGACATAAAAATAATGAAAACTCTTAGAGAGCGATTTTAACTACATACACATATAATAGTGAGGTCCATGTGCCTAATAAATCTTGAAAACCAGATTAAGAAAATATTATCATCTTAAATTTATTAATAGCAGGATCTTAAATTGCCCATACGAAATCTGAACATGCCCGGAGTTATATCCAAATTTCTAACGGGTCAGGGAACTTGAACCTTAAATGCCCAATCCTAGCCCGAACTCTAACCCATTACATCTGCACACAGCAGACTCTTCCCCATCAAGAAAAATTATGTTAGGCTAGATTACATGTTTGAGACGGAAGTACAACAAGAGTTCTACTTCTAACCTGTTTCAATAGATTTGCCCTCTTCCTCAGTTCCTCCACTTAGACAATAAGGATTTGGGCGTAAATCATCTCTATCCAATCCCATACCTCTGAAAACCCTTAAAGTTATCCTCACAATAAGGCGACATACAAAATCCAAACCCTAAAAGGTCGGTTTTTTTCTACTTCTTTATTGTCTTCGCCTACGTTTCCTCTGTACCAATCACCCCAATTTCTGGCATGTCCCAGCATTTTCCATCATTCAATCTCATTAAGTTATCTTGATTTTGTTATGGTTTTAGGTTAAATGTAATATTTTTGATCTGAATATACTGTCAGAATCATTAGTTATCATTATTATATTGTTTTGCTAAGATTTGGAGCTGAAAAAAAGGGAAACGGATGTTAATTAGTTTTTTTTTGTTCGTGAAATAAGATCAAGTTTTCGCTTTTTTTTTGTGAATTTCAGGGATTTGAGATGAACTAGTGGAAAATACTTGTATTGGTGACTTAGATTGTAAGTTATAATGTATACAAGGATATTCAAATGTAAAAGTAAACAATGGGATTCAATAATTCAGCAACCATACAAATGTTTGGTGAAGTCGTATCGAGTTGATTCTTCTGCCCAGACTCATTCTTATTGCAGGGCAGGGTTTTGTGGCAATCAACAATCAAGATTTAGAAATATTCTTTCGAATCGTTTTAACCTTAATAATAAGGTTGGGGGGTTTGATACGCGCTGGGGGAGTAGTTCAATAAGGTATTATAGTTCTAAAGACAATGGAGCGAATGCGAGTGATGATAAACAAATACCAGTAAAAGATGCAAGTAACATTGATAAGGGGAAACTTCGGAAGGAGAAGGTAAAGATAGATGTGAAGAATGGTGATGCTCATGCGCAGCTTGGGGAACAGGATCAGAAAGAATGGCTGAAGAATGAGACATTTTTAAGGGAAAGTAAAAAAAATGAGTCACCTTTTTTATCTAGACGGGAAAGATTCAAGACGGATTTCTTGCGGATGGTGGTGCCGCCGGAGAAAATTAGTGTTTCATGGGAAACGTTTCCGTACTATGTTAAGTAAGATTTTTAGGCCTGCTTCCTCTGCTGGTGTATCTCGTAGTATGAAGCATGCTCTTTTTTTCTTTTAAATGCAGGAAACTCCTTAGTATTGGTTTCCTCCAATAGAGTTGTGTTGAACCCTGAATAGTGATATGTATTCACCATATCATGTTTTCCACTGAAAATAATGTACGGGATGCTGTCATTTCATTTCTGCAAAATAGGTGACAACCTTAAGATTATCTTGCATTGCATCTTAGTTGGAAAGATTGTGAATGTGCTACATAACATTTATAATTTTCAAAAATGACCACTCTTGTAGCAAGAATACAAATAACAGTCACTTCATGTACTCTTATATCTGAAGTTGGATTCTTTGTCTCGAGAATAGTCTGGAGTAGAAGCTGTAATAAAAAAATCTAAGAAGTTGTTTATCATTGCTATGTTTCTTCTCCTCTTTCCTGTCACTCTTCTACTGGTGCCATACCTTAATATTTACTTAATGGGTATTTTGTTCTTCAGCGAAACCACAAAAAACTTGTTGGTGGAGTGTGCTGCTTCACATTTGTTACACAAGGAGTTTACTGCATCTTATGGTGCGCGATTGACCTCTTCAAGTGGAAGAATACTACTTCAGAGTATACCAGGTTGTTTAGAAGTCCTTGTCTCAAGTTCCCACCGAGTCTTATTCACTGGTACCTACAGGAAGTTTCTAGTACTAACGGTGAATTAACTGGTACCTACAGGAACTGAGCTTTATCGTGAAAGATTTGTTAAGGCACTTGCTCGGGATATGGAAGTACCTATATTGGTGCTTGATAGCAGTGTTCTTGCACCTTATGTACGTTTTAGAAGCTCCGTTGAGTTTTTCTGTTGACTACCGATTTTTATTTAGTTTTTTGTCCTACTTAAAAAAAGAAGGGGTTTGTTAAGACGTTTAACATAACATTGTAATGTAGGATCTTAATGAACAATCTACATCGGAAAGTGAGTCAGACGATGAGAATTCAGAGTCAGAGGATGAGCTTACGGAAGAGTCCGAGGCTGATATAAGCAACGAAGAAGATTGTGGAAGTGGCAGTGAGTCAAAATCAGACAGTGAAGATGTTGCAGATGCTGTGGCTGCGGCTGCTGAAAATCTCAAAAAGCTTGTCCAATTTGAGAATGTAAGGATGTTTATGAAGTCTAATGCTATCATAAGAAACGAGTAACATCTGATCTGATTTCATTTGTGATAGCCTAGATGAAATGACAGTAGGTTACGTAGATAATGAGAAACCTAGTGTTTGCTCTGGGTTGGATGTCTATGATAACTTGTTAAAAGCAGGCTATTAGATGATATTATAGGAGAAATGATTATTTGTTTATTATGTTTTATTCACTGCGATAGCATTATCATTGTCAGACTCATCAAATGCTCAGGCCTTAGGTTAACACCCTCTGATGTTGTTTTGAAGAGGCCTAACCCAATCAGCTTTATCTAAATCCATATTAACTGTGCGCTTATTCTTAGCTATTCTTAGCTATTCTTAGCTGGACTTCCAATACTGCTCTTTAATAATCTTTGTCGTGCAGGTTAAAAGCATACCATACCCACTGATCTCTCCTGCTTTCATCACTTGTCAAAATTATTCATTTTTGTTTCTTTGCTTAATGCTATTTTGTTATCTCTGATGATCCTAATGCTACACATCTCAACCTTTCAATTTTTCCATATTTTTTCGTGTCTAAAAATAATAATAAAAAAAATCCTTGAGCCTTACATAAGTTTGAGTTTCTTAATGATGTTGGCTAGGAAACTCCATTTCATCTTACTAGTAGGGCTCAATATGGTAATGGCCGTAGTACTGTCATCTTAAAGGAAGAAGCTTCTAGAGTTGAAGTGCAAAATAAACCTAAAAGTAAAATCAAATTAGGGAATGTTCTGTACCTTTTTTTTTTATCACGTGAATAAACTTGCTGTTGCATGTGGTTCTTTGTTGTTTATACTGACTTGTCAACTTTGATAGAGTGTCTCAGGAGAAGCTGAAAATACCTCTGAATCAGAGAAGACAGAAACTGGTCCGGCGCCAGAGCAATCTGAAAAGACTTTTCGAAAAGGTAGTGTTATCTGTAAACATTGCTCATGCTGAATGATATGCATTGTTTGGTTGCTTTCTTTTGGTCATGAACTAGCTGCTATGGTTTTTAGTTATGATGCTAAGGATGCACATCGTGGATTTGATATCATAAGATAGTTAAAATGATTTTTTTTACTTATTATTTATTTTTATTTTATTCTGGTGATCCAAGATGGAGCCTCTTGTTTTGAGTGGATAGACATCCACACTCATCTATGTTGTTGTTCCATGCTTGAATCAAGGCTACCTTCGTCTTAAAGTGGCAAAAGTTTCGTTGGTAATCTAATTAATTAAGAAAGCAAGAACCAAACCTTTATTAACTAAAAAGTGGTTAAGAGGGAGCTGGCTACTATTTAGTGCCGTGGTCGATGTGATGGCCTATGGCCCATGGGAAGTAGGGCAAATTACACATGAACCTTTGTATCCAACGAATCGGAATATGTTCAATGGGTTTTCTAACTTTTCTTTACTACCAATAGTTTGTACTTGACCAGGGAATATTGGATCATGTTTTACACATGCATCTCATTTGGAGGGGTCGACTTCTGGTTGCTCCCTGTCTCTTCTACTTTATTTTATTCTAGTATCTGCATTTGTGCATTTCTTTTTACATTCTCCAATTTGAAAAATTTCTGGATTCAGTTGAGGTTTTTGCTTGGAATTTTGTAGCTATACAATACTTTAATCTAGAAGCAGTTAAATAATTAAAATGGGCATAATACTTCCCTTTACAGGGGATCGTGTCAAATACGTTGGGAAATCTGTACTTTCTGAACACATTGAAGCCGATGAAAGGTCTGTTGTTTTGTTTTCCTTTCATTCAATACACATGATATGGGTGACCCTTTCTGATGCTTAAATTTCTCAATCAATGGTAGCTTTTGCTTTTCTAGAAAACTTTGGTTGGTGTTATTTGTTATGCATCTGGATCATTGATCTGAGAACCGTATTGAAAGGCCATTCTTTCCATAACCAGGAGCACGTCTGGTAACCTTTAGCATTTAGGATAACTAGTTATAGGTCTGCATTTTTCTTTTGGTCCCCCCTTATGTTGAAGATTGAACTTCCCATAATCAATTATAGGTTCCTAACCAATACATGTATGGATTAGCAGGCCGAGGATTAGATCCATCTGCTTATACGTGATTGAGCTGCAAACTTTGACCATATGTGTTACCTTGGCTTCAAGATAATGTATAATATTGGGCTCTGGGAATATAATATTGCTCCTTATAGGTGTCTGACTGGTTGATTAAATGTATTGTAAGGTTTGATCTTCTGAAAATCAGTTAGAGCTGTAGTCTGTGAGGCAAGATAATGTCTTCACCTACTGGTTAAGATTTTGGTCAATTGGTAGAATAGACATTTATATCAAGTCCTGTCAATTAATTTTCTGTAAGAATAACAGATAGACTTTGAGCATCAAATTTGCTTTATTAGCTTGATCTTGATTACACAAGCATGTTCTGTTGACACACTCAACTCTGTTCTAGTAGTTGTCTAGGAGTGAAGCAAGCTATGGTTATTTTAGTCTTATACACTAATAGCTGGAAAGGTTCTAACTATATGATATATCAGTGAAGAAGTTCCCTACCATATGTATTTCATTCTGCATTTCCTCTCAGACTAAGGGCATCTCTTTTAGGTGTGCATTTTATTTCTCTCATTATTCCAGCTAACCTCCCCCTTGAGTCATTCCCATTCTTCTAAATTCCGCAACCTGCATCAGAACAAATTTCTTTGTTTTTATGATGACTATTCAATAACGAATATTATAGAATTTATCTTCATTTGTACCGATTTATTGCTTGGTGTTCGTAAGCTGATATTCACAAAAGAATTTTCTAAATTATGTAGAACAATGAGTTCTCTCTTGATGAGTTTAAGTTTGTCTACTCTCGTCATCGTAAAATAACACCAGAGTTTCTCTTCAAGCAGCGTCAAAACTGCTTGGGGTGCTTGGGATATTGTGACGATTTGCTTAGTCTTTGATTTATTTGTATGAATATATATATTCATATATTCATTTTGGACCACATTTTCACTTGGGGTCATGTTGTTCTTCCCTTGGTTTAAATTTCTTTGTGGATCCAGTATATATGATCTGGATCTCTAAGGTAATTTTCCATTTTTTGTATTTAATTGTGTTTAAGAAACTTGATCAAATTCTGGAAAGAGATTTAAGTCTACCTTCTCTTAAGTCACTTCTCTATCATTCTTACCCCAGGTCCTTCTTAAACACTGTCAGTCCCTTAAGCTATGACTTAACCAACTCCTAATTGTTGTCGTATATTGCATCACAGGATTTTATTTGGCAAAATACCAACATCTGATGGTCCAAAAACTGCTTATACAACTATCCGTGCCAGGTGGGTTGGTAAGTCTTCCCAGTAGTTAGAAACGATGTTAGGCAGTTTGGTGCCTTCTTTCTCTTAACAACTTCGTGAAAATCTCTGCATTGTCGTATTGATAATGTTTCACTTCCCCATCCCCCACCCCCCAAAAACCTCTAGGTGATGTCTTTGACGTTTCGTCTCAGTAGATAAATATACTGAAAGCTGTACTACTTTTGAGGACCTGTGACACATGAGCATATATTTTATATCAATAGAAGAAATCAAACTTATAAAAGAACGTCCAAGGTTGTCATCTTCAATTGAAGTTGGAGGTTTTGTTTCCCACGTCATAAATATGACCTAAATTCAGTTTTCTGTTTGGGTTTTCACTGATTGTGGAAACTTAACAGTTTCACTAATACTGTCAATGTGTTGTCCTGGAATGGAATGTATATATGTTCTAGACCAGAGTGCCCCAGCCTTTCAACCATCCAGTACTGGTTTTGTCTTTTGCACAGTAGGGGTTCATTTTCTTTTGACCTAATGCATCTCATAGTTTTCTGTTACATATACATCTCGGTGACATGTCGTAGGCATTTTCTTCTTATTCGTGGTTCCTTATCTGTCTGTTGGCGGCTGAGCAGGCCTAGACAAGATTTAAACCCTATTAGATGTTGATTGGTAGATTCTGGGAGCAGTAGTAGAGAAATATGTTGAATAGTTTAACGTCTCTGTACATGGCTAAAATATCCATCTACGGATATGCATTTGAAAATGTATGTGGTTAAGTAGAGGGTATTTAGTGTATTAGTCTGAAGGCCAACAAGTTTCAATTAATCTAGAATCTGTTTTGCTTTTAACAGTATTCAGTTTGCCTTCATTACCCAATTAGGTACTGAACAATTAAATTCTAAGAGTTGACATCCAGTTAATTATTCAGCATTTGACACTTTTACAGGCCTTTGTCAACTGCCCAGCGGGGAGAGGTTTATGAGGTGACTGGGGACCGAGTAGCCGTTATTGTGGATAGTGGTGACATGACAACAAAAGGAGTAAAGATGGACGGGATGAGTGCTGAAGAAGCTGCAAAGTCCTTGATTCATTGGCTAGATGGTACGGCATGATGTTTGCACTCACTACTACGAAAATTTTGTTTTGCTGTGAACGTTGTTTGAATTTTATTCACTTTTCGACAGATCTTGTAAACTTTCTGAAACAACCTCTTGTTTATTTTTTCCCAGTTCATGATATAGAACATGATCATGATATGGAGGCAGAAGATTGGTACATCGCGTTGGAGGCACTTTGTGAGGTTAAATGCTCAACCAACATTGTAGCTTAGCTGGCAATTTGAAAATGACCAATTATTTAAATTATAGACAGGAATAATGTTATTTCCTACTTGTTTGTGGTATCGTGATAGATTATTATGGTCTACGTTAGTTGCTGTATATATCCTTTTGCATGTGATGTTATTTGAACTTTAAAGCTTTTTTCTTTCAGGTTTTGCCATCCCTAGAACCGCTTATTGTCTATATCCCTGACTCATCTCAGTGGTTGAGGGGAGTTCCAAAAGCACATCATAAAGATTTTATACAGAAGGTGGAGCAGATGTTTGAACGATTATCAGGACCTGTTGTTTTGATTTGTGGACAAAACAAAGTTGAAACAGGGGCAAAAGAGAAGGACAAACTTGTAAGTTTCAAAGTTCCAACACACAAGTATGCATTAAAAATTTAAATTCAGATTAGCAATTTCTGGAGTATCCCTATTCTGCTCTGTCTCGATATGTTTTGAGACTGCGCTTTTATTGCTGAATGTATTAGAATGGTCAATCAAAATCTTGTTTTTTTCCCCAACGTATCAAACGTACATGGATGGGTTGATATGAGACTTTAAATGATGCACTGATGCATGCCAATGCAATTTTCTGCCTGCTGTAAGAAATATGTGATATACCAAATATGTTTCACAAGTGAAGTTTCAGCTGGAAGTTTTCTTGACATTGGAAAAAGAAATTTTGCGTTTGGACATATTTGGACACTAGTCCATTATCTTTTCTGCAATTAATTCTTATCTCTTTGGTGTTTGACAGACAATGGTAATCCCTGGTCTTAATCTTGCAAAATTGGTACGTCATTTATTCTTTTTCTTGATTTGCCATATGCGTTATCTTTGCCCCCCTTGCTTCTGTTCTTCCTGTTTTGTTTTCTTGATTCATGGAGGGGATTGTATGTCAGGCGTTGTCAAATTTGTTGGTTTCCTTTTCATTACATTGTCTTACATGGTAGGCTCTTTTCTTAGAATACTAAACTTTCTTGTGATGTTCTTTAATGAATTGACCTGTTGTTTATTGGTAATTTGCAGCCCTTTTCGCTGAAACAACTTACGGATGGAGTGAAAGGCTCAAAAAAACCGCAGCAGAATGAGTTGAATAAGCTCTTCTCCAATGTGGTTTTACTTCATCCTCCAAAGGTAAATTGATATAGAAAGGCATCAAATTGGATGAAATACAGGTTGTAGATTCTATATAAGCTTTCATAAACTGTAAGAGCTATTAAGTAGTATGCATGAATTAGCAAAACTCAATAAGAACAGTAGAACTACAAATATTGAATTGCAGTTTCTCGTCACTTTGTAGTAAATACATTTTCTTGGGAGGTGGGTTAGAGTCGATCAGTATGGGCACAGATTTAGACTTGAAAAAAAAGATTTGTTCAAACACCAAAGTAATATTTTTACTTTTTTTTTTTTTTTACCATGAAACAGAATTTAGGATTGCTAATATTTGGAAGTAAGTAATATAAAACTAACTAAAATAAAACATTAAGAGTCTTACTATTAGCAGAATATATAAACTGGTCAAGGCTCCTTCTATCAGATGTTGGTGTTGATGCGAAACATCTACCTCAGACAGAAACAGCAAGAACGAGCTGATATGCCTTTTGAATGAGAAATATTAACTTAATCGTAATGTCAAAGACTTTTGCCTATGACAATTGTTTTTGTTTGACCAAAGAATGATAATTCTGGCTTCTACGCTTTTCTTAGGAGGAGGAACTTCTTGGGGCATTCAATAAACAGATAGAACTAGACAGGAAGATTGTGATATCAAGGAGTAACCTAACTGAGCTACACAAGGTATGTTGTTAATATAATATAATTTCTGGTGCTGATATCTTTCTTCAATTATTTCGCCGTTCCTTACACAAGCTAAAACAGTAGTTGTTTGCTTGTTTGATTTTGCTTTTAAGGTTTCAGGGCTAGTGAACAACTTTGATCTGTTGGGTTCATTTCATGTACATTTATGCCGTGCAGGTAATAGAGGAGCATAATTTATCATGTGCAGAGCTTTTGCATGTAAATACTGATGGCGTGATCTTGACTCAGCAGAGTAAGAAATCTAAATAACTCATGAAATGTTGTTACTTAAATGAGGCACATCATTAGCTTATTTGTGAAGTACGATTAAAATAGCTTAAAATTTCGTCTCAATGACATAGACACATAGTCCTCGTGCTT
Organism: Papaver californicum; assembly: GCA_023531435.1. Lineage (NCBI taxonomy): Eukaryota > Viridiplantae > Streptophyta > Magnoliopsida > Ranunculales > Papaveraceae > Papaver > Papaver californicum. Next base: position 613,208 of record JAJJMC010001317.1, read on the forward strand.
TAATCATAAAGTGCGTATATAGGTGGACTATCTGGGATGAACAAACTTATGCACTTGCGTTTTGTTGTCTTGAACTATTTCACAGGATTATAAGTTTTATAATATGTTCTCTTTGTCTACAGTCATTAACCTTGCCATTTTTTCTCTTGGAATTGCCAGTTGTAAATTAGGTCAGATGTTACTTACCAGGGTTTCGGTGGGTTGGGCATTATTCAGGGATATGCGCAATATTTATTATATTAATCATTTTGCAACACTTTGATCTCAGCAATATGCTGACTCTTCTTTGCTTAGGAAATACTCCCTCCGTTTCAGGAAAAGAGTTACTTTTCCTATTTGCACAACTATTAAGACAAGATGAGAGAGAGTAGTTTTTTAAATTTATTTCCAAATTTACCCTCAATAAAAAGTTTAACACCACATATATATATTCTTATTAAAACAATGAAACTTTATAAAAAGGGTATTTTTAGAAATTTGTCATATTGAAAATGAAAGTAACTCTTTTGTTGGAACAAAAATTTAAAGAGAAAGTAACTCTTATCCTCAAACGGAGGGAGTATAAGATAGGTAGCAGAATTGACTGACCCTAGTAGGAACTGCGCCATGAAAGAATTTATGGGTATATATATGTGCATTTCTTCGTTTGTTCTTTGCAATGAGCATGGTCTTTCTGATTGCTTGATAATTTCTGTAAATTATTTAATCCACTGTAGATGTGATAAACTGTACATTTACTAACCTGTGTTACCCATCATTTCACGATCCAGAAGCTGAAAAAGTTGTTGGCTGGGCTAGAAATAATTACCTCTATGGCTGCAGTCTTCCCTCAATAAAAGGGGAAAGGTTGAACGTGCCCCGCGAAAGGTATAACCATAACTTATTATCAGTTTCCTTATGCTCTCCGATTGTTAGTTGATTGATCTTCATTTCCTTTCTTTGAAGCCTGGAGACTGCAATTCTGAGGTTAAAGGAAGAGGAGATGAAATCTAGACAACCAACACAAGATCTGAAGGTATGCCGATGGTTCCTCTGTGATCCCTTTCTGAACTAGGCTAAATCTGAAATGTTTTTATGTACATTCTCATGCAACTGTGTCTTATTCATTGCAGAGCCTTGCTAAGGATGAGTTTGAAAGCAACTTTGTTTCGACCGTGGTTCCGCCAGGTGAAGTTGGAGTCAAGTTTGAAGATATTGGTGCGCTTGAGGATGTGAAGAAAACATTAAATGAACTTGTAATTCTTCCAATGAGGAGACCGGAGTTGTTCGCTCGTGGGAATCTGTTGCGGGTGAATGTTTGCAGGCTTTTACTTAGTTTTTGGTGCAGCTATGTTTCTGAGTTCCTCTCACATATATTTTTATTCTGTAGCTTATTTTATTAACTTCTGTATATTGACTTACAGCCATGCAAAGGGATATTACTTTTTGGACCTCCAGGAACAGGAAAGACCCTTCTTGCTAAAGCAATAGCAACCGAAGCAGGAGCTAATTTTATAAGCATAACTGGTTCAGCGCTCACATCTAAGGTAAATAGAATACTAGAACCCATAACGGCCAACTCCCATTAGGTCAACCTGATTAACTAAGATCGAAGTCCTAAAGGGTTTTATCGTAGTTCCATGAAGTCCACCTACACAAGTTGGTATAGGTGGTCCCATGACGGTTTTTGTCGTAATTACGGACTTTGGTACATCTATGGCTTCTTAAGATCTGATCTCTATATTTTTTTTTCCTTTTGATACAAAATGGATTTCAGGAAGTTTGATCTGTGTTAGATCAGTTGTGATTTATTTTGGCCGTGTCACTGGTTGAATCAATTTTCTTTAAATGCCGTGTGCTAATTTATAACTAATACTTTAACCATATAAAGCATAAGCAGAGCTATTCTAATTTCTTTTTCCTTTCTGAATGCTGAATCAGTGGTTTGGAGATGCTGAAAAGCTTACCAAGGCTCTTTTCTCGTTTGCTAGCAAGCTTGCCCCTGTAATTATATTTGTCGATGAGGTGAGGACTTGGCAACCTTATGGAAAGAATGAGCTCATTCATTTGTGCATTTTCCCAAATTTTTCTTGGTCATGCCTTTTTTGGGTTCAAATTTGCTTAAGTCTTAGCATACATCCTTTACTCTGTCCTAAATTTTATTGGTGTAGGTTGACAGTTTGCTTGGTGCCCGAGGTGGTGGCTCCGAACATGAGGCAACTAGAAGAATGAGAAATGAGTTTATGGCAGCTTGGGATGGACTGAGGTCGAAAGATAGCCAAAGAATCCTAGTTCTCGGTGCCACTAATAGACCATTTGACCTTGATGATGCTGTTATCCGTCGTTTACCAAGAAGGTAAGATATCTAAAATGTTATCCTTCTAATTGAACTTCTTGCTCGGACATAATTCTAATTGGTAGACAGTTTTACTCTCTGTAAATGGAATATTGTCTAGGCATTATCATATTGAGGCTCAAGCATGAGCTGTGGTTTCTTATCTGTCTATGGCTATTATGATACTAAAATGATGTTTCCAAAAATCTGTAAGTGAGAGTTCTTACAGTACAGTTGTAACTTCGGTATGCAGGATATATGTGGACTTACCAGATGCTGAGAACCGGAAGAAAATTCTAAAAATATTTCTTTCTCAAGAAAACCTCGAGTGTGATTTCAAATATGGCGATCTTGCAAACGCAACTGAAGGATACTCTGGGAGTGATCTGAAGGTAATGTACTAGCACTTGTTTTTGTATAAGTGTGAGGTTGTACTACACTAACACAGTATTTTACATTGTCCTGCATGGCTCACAAAGAAATGGCCGAGGGTTTCTATTGTGAGAATTGTTGTCTCACCATGTTGACCCTTCACATGGAAACATGGCTATGGAAAATTAATTGTAAAATGGGCGTATTAAAGAGTTTGAAGTTATCCAGCTTTTAGAACATTGTTATTCCCCTGATAATGTAACTTAGGTCACCTTCAACAGACTCCTCAGCTGTGTTTAATCCATCTTAACCACAACATGATCCAAACTGTTCAATCACACCTTGGACAATCTTTAACTAAATTGATGTGTTACCTGTCCTTGTGCAGAACTTGTGTATTGCTGCCGCGTATAGGCCTGTCCAAGAACTTCTTGAAGAAGAAAAGAAGGTAAGTCGTCTTGGGTTCACTTTATATATTACTACAGCCAAGGCATTTGACCCTTCTTTAGTTTTTTAAGTTCTCTTTTCAAAGAAAAAGGAATTCTGGTTTTTCTCTCTCTAGGCCTGCATATATCTGATGTCATCTCTATTCACCTAAAAGGAACCACAAAGTGTCTTGTTTAGGAGGCTGCTCTATTCCTGCTCTCTCACCCTCTCAAACCACTTAGTGGTGTAGTTTATTTGCAATAAAAAAGTCTTCAAACCTGTCAAAGTAAGAAACGATTGAACTTCCGAAATTAAAATAATTATGTTTTGTTTTCTAGGGGTGTTCTGAAAGTATAGCACCAGCACTAAGACCGCTTGTTTTGGGTGACTTTATCGAAGCAAAAGCAAAGGTACACAAATCTCCTTTAAAGTTTAATCCTTAAATTTAAAGCCGCAGTCAACCTAAATTGTTATCACTACTAGGGTTTCCTGCAAGTAAATATAACTTCTTACCAACACATGCAAGTACGGATTCTAAGAGATTTTTCTCGCTTATATTCCAACTATGATGAAATTTTTATTTACACGGGGTTATGTTATGCTATTAGGTTGGTGCTTCGGTTGCTTATGATGCTTCAAGCATGAATGAGCTGCGAAAATGGAACGATCAATATGGTGAAGGTGGAAGCAGGAAAAGAACACCATTTGGAATCGGTGACTAACATATCAATTGACATGGTTTGACTCCACATGTAACCTAGAAATCCTTTGTAACAACCACATAGAGGTGAGGTGAAAAGCCCACACTATTCTTCCCTTGTGTTCAAGTAGAAAAGGTGGGAGGGCCTTGTAAGAAACCAGGGTCCTTGCCGTCCCTGTGTTCTCTAAAATTTTGACCTGATCCTTGTAGCATAAAACGTGTAAAGTAAGTTAGTTATATGTTTAGTTAATAATCACAGTAATATATAATGAACATTCTTTCATTATAAATTGAAATCTTTCTCCTGCATTGGATTTGGTTCGTTTTATAAACAGCAGAATCAATTAGTTTGATTTGAAAACCAGCTCAACCATTACTTGCATATCTATATCTTTATTCTTTGCAACTTGTTTATTGATATTCCATTCTGTTTATCTTAAAACCCTCAATTCAGTGGCAGGTAATCGGTGGTACATAAAGTCCGTTCTTGACTTATTTTATGTGTCAGATCACTTTAGCGTGTTAGTTCGCATAAATCCTTATCTGAGGAAATTTCCATATAGAAATAGATCATTACATCAGAAAATAAAGCTTAATGATATTATATAGAATCGTAGATAGCGGAATCACTTGGTTTGATTTGAAAACTCTAGAATGACTCTAGAATGCCTTGTAGCTCAGTTGTCACTTGCATATCTTTATTTTTTGCAACTTTATTGGTATTTCATTTATGTTTATATTATCCTAAAACCCTCATTCAGTGGCTGATAATCGGTATTAGTAGAATGTACCAAACAAATGGTTATCAACAGAATTCATCTTGACTGGAATTCTAAAAGTATGGGTCAAAACTATTCTCTAGGGTATCTCAAAATTGAAAGTATAAAGTGCAACAGAAACAAACCACTAATTGAGGGCATAGAATGAACACAAAGTTACATTTTACATGTGAAAATTTAGAAAAATGTATTATTTGTTTGTACTTGGTTTCGCCCTATTTATACTTGTGTATTTGTTGTATTTTGGAAATATTTTTTGTGTTGCAGCTGGAGTACTAAGAATAAGTTGCATAGCCAGATAATACTAAAAGTTCTGAGTTGTGAAATTCTCATCTAACGATTATTCATGACGACGTTGAATTATAATTTATATTCCTCCGGCTCATATTTACTTGCTTAAATATGATTTTTTTTTTTCCCTTAATATTTGCCAACGTCCATTTTTTTTCCATCAATCGACCCCTTTAATCAGTATCTAACTTATAAATGTTTTCTCTACAACTAGATTATCAAAAAAAAACTAAAAATTAAGAACTAAAATTTAGATATATTAAATTTAGGGTATGTGGAAAAAATTTCAATCTCTATCATTTCTTTAATGTTTATGAAAATTTAATTTCTTAAATTTTTTTTAAAGTATGGAAGATATTTATTAGATTAGAAAATAGTTATACATGGGTATATAATTTCCATTAAATCATTTATTACAATTTAATTTAGGAGATCATAAGATATTATATTATGGTTGAAAAGGTTTTCAATTAACTTTTATCTGCCGTATAATTTATTAGTCCCGTCCGCCGTTTAGTTTCTTTCTCTGAATATCTAAAACTGTGTTGGATAGAGTAATGTAGAATTCGAAGCAGTTTCTACTTAATTCTAGTGCAACTTTTTTTAATATTTGTACAAAATCCAACTTAATAAAATAAAATAAAGCCGGAGTGAGCAGTATTTATTAACCATGCAAATTACTCGAAATATAGGAGAGAATGTTTCTTTACATTCGTATGGAATAGTCATGGGAAAGATATACATGATTGGATTCTATGACTATAATGATTAATGACCATGATTTAATCATGGAGATACTATTCTCTATGATTAAACAACACTTAATTCAAAAGTCAAATTATGGAGGCATTTAGCCACGCCAAGACAACCATTGATTACAAACCAACCAAGTCGATCGTTTTTCATTTTTTTTTCCTATCATTCCTTCCATTTCCTTCGTCAAGGCTTAAAAAAGAAACTACAGTCTTAATTAAAGAAGCCTGATATAGGGGCTCCAATATCAATAGAGGGATTCCTCTAATAAGACGAAATAGAGACATTATGAAGTAAAATTAGAAAACCCCTTATCCATAATATTTTCACAATATCCAAATCACCCTTCATTAATATGTTAATTATCTTAAATAGTGAAAATTTAATTAAGCTAATCATGGTTAATTAAACTTAATCTTTGACTAACACAAATTGAAATCAATTTTTTTTTTTTTTGGATTTGTGATTTGGGGATGAAAAACTAGATGAAATGTGAGAAAAAAAATGTGGCAACTAGTTACAATTTTAGCAAACCTCTTAGAGCGATCCGAATTAGATTAACTCGAAGAGAAACAGGATAAGCTCTAAGGAGCTTTGATAACCCTGTCTCTTTGGCACTTTTCCCTGGTTACAAGGCGGCTCTAATCAACTTAAAATAATCTTCCTGAACTTCGAGTTAGGCTAATAAAGTAACCATTACAGTCTTTTTGAACGATTTCCCAATAAGCTCGATACCCTATAGGTCTCTTTCTAGTCAAAATTTTAAGGTTTTAGGTTCGCGTTTGGTAACGTGTTCCTAAAACGGGCAAGAAGGAAACGGTGATGAAATCCGAGTCCTTATCTTGTATGGCCAGTTCTTGCCCTTTACTAGAAAATTAAATTCGTTTTCAGTTCCTCAACATATATGCATACGAAGGAATACAGTAAACCCACTTGCAGGGGATTCGTGGGGTTGATCGAGTCTTACCTCCCGTACCAGACGAGGGATGATTCAGTTGTAGTCGACTCGAGCCACCGACTCCTGTGTCAGTGTGGGAACCCAAGGGGCCGAGACAATATCGTAATTGTCGTCCTTCCCTGTAACAGTTTATATTTAAATAATATTCTTCCGTAGGGTTTAAAAATAATAAAGAGTCCAAATGTCCCAAAGAAAGTCCAAAAAGTGTCCAAAAATAAAAGAAAATTACAGAAATAATAAAAACCCTAATACAATTTTCTAAACGAATTAAAACTAATTAAAATAAACTAAAAATCTAATTAAGAAAAATAAAATCTTTGATCTTCTTTTTCGTTCTTTAAGCTTTTCCCTTTAACTCCAAGTCTTTAGCTTTAATTCCAAAACTTTGGCGTACTTTCTTTTCGATCCAAAATCCAACCTGTAGCAAAAAGAGAAATACCAAAAGAAACGTAAAATAGAACAAAGTAAAATAATAAAACTAAAATAAAAACCTAAAAATAAATCTAAAACCCTAAACCTAAAAACAAGTCCGCGTCGGCGGCGCAAAAAATTGATGTGATAAAATATAGTGGTAAAAGGAGGTTCGATTCTCAGACTTGTGAAGATTTAATTTCAGACCTAATTTTAATTAAAGAAAATAAAATAGATTAAAATAAAGATGACTCTTTAAAAATATGGGGAAGAACTAGGATTCATGATTCCACTTTTAACCAATAAATCAAGTGATAGTAATTTTAATCATGCAATTAAAACATTTTATTTTGATTCTAAAGCATTGCAAAAATAGATTTTCAAAACAACAACTGTATAACACAAGCATGGAGCATCTAGGGACCTAATCCGAGGCATGCACCATCTAACGGAATCACAATTGCTTAATAAAAAT